>JBBPMC010000402.1:5500-23697 GCA_038090115.1 Strobilomyces echinocephalus | reverse complement strand
TGCAGGTTCGTCGCACCGAAAAATGATCTTGACGTTTTGACATTTGACGTCACTTCTCACGGAATCAACGGTATGGATATTGGTCGGACTAGGAGAATATCTGTACCATTCAAGATTGCTTAGGCCCCATTGTCACGTCGTTCCCGCCTCTCCTCTCGAACTTAGAAAAGCCGGTCGAGAAGGTATAGCGACTCTTATTTGCTGTTAATATCGTGTTTCACGTAGCACAGGCCATGAACAACCTCGGCATCAAATCTCTTGTGGACAGTGTAAGCACCTCAGTGCCTGATGACAAATCCAAATGACCTAGGGCTTCGACAGTATTCAGGCGAAGTAAGCGCTGGTTGCTTCGCTAGCCGCAGACATTGATCTGTTGCAGACGTTTGGTGTGTCCGCTTTAGCGGACACCATAGACCCCGCGGACTATTATCGATCGTACGCTACCAACGTGACTGCGTCCTTACTGCTCGTGTGATGCTGGGCTGATCGCCTCGTGAAGGGGTATTACGCCCCTGTTGCAGATAGGAAGAATCTCACCCTCTTGGCCAATGCGTATGTAACTGAGATCGTCACGAAGAAGGATGAAAACGGGAAGTTGGTCGCGGCTGGCGTGAAGTTCACTTACGGCGAAGAGCGACAAGCCTATAAGGTCAAGGCTTCGAAAGAAGTGTGCGTTTCTGCAGGGTCGGTAATCCCATGCGTTCCAAAAAAATCAGCACTGACGAGGTTGATGCTGCAGGGCTCAGAAGTCGCCTCAGGTGAGGTTTAACGCACGTTAATCTGGTCACACCTAATTCGACCAATCAGCTGTTGGAACTCTCTGGTATAGGCGACAGCAAGGTGCTCGGCGCGGCAAATGTCGAAGTCAAGCTCGAGTTACCAGGCGTTGGAAATAACGTCCAGGAACATCTCATCGCCGGCGTATGCTACCGTGAGGATAACTATAACTGACTATGCCATCGGCTTGGGTTGGTTTAATGTCGATCTTCCCTAGCTATTAAAGCAGACAGCTACGATGGGAAGGAAATCCAGACTATGGATGCTCTTTTCAGGTCCCCGGAAGCTTACGCGCAGAATATGGAACTATAGTGAGTCGATGAGAACGGGACAGGTCGCGTCGGTACTCACGACGCACAACAGCCCGCAAGGCAAAGGTATACTCCATCTATCCACCATTAGCGGTGCATTCTTCCCATTGGATGCAATATCTGCTAACGCATCAAAGCTACATGACGAGCTAAAGAAGAAAATCGACGCAACCGAGGTGTCCAGTGGCCTTCGGAAACAATATGACGTACAGCTCCAGCAGTTGAAGAACCAGGCTCCAAACCTAGAGGTATTGGCTGCACCGCTCGTCTTCCGTCCCGTCTCAAGTGAGTGGCGTTCCCCCTAAATGCGATCAAGAGCTGAACTCCCTGCAATTCAAACAGTTCCAACGGGAAAGCACATGACGTTCGGTGTTGCACTCAACGTCCCATTTTCCAGGGGTTCCATTGTAGGCTACCCTGCGCACTGAAACTACAATTCTCACTGACTTTCATCCAGCATATTGATCCTGAAAATCCAACTGGAAATCCTGTCATGGATCCACACGTTTTCGAACAAGAATATGGTGCGTCACCTGCACTCATGCGGAGGAACGCTATCTCACATATCACAGATCTTTGGTCCTTCGTCGAACTCGTCAAGTTCGTTAGGAAACTCGCACAGACCGCGCCGTTGAGCGATGTCCTGGGTAATATCCATCAGCGTCCAGAAATTCACTCCTAAACCTCTTTGATAGGGGACGATATTGATCCAGGCCCTAATGTGAAGACAGACGAAGAAATTGCAGGTATTTCGAGTTCTTTTCTTTCTCGGTGGTCGGTTTCTAAAGTTATTGTTTCAGAGTGGCTGAGGAATGACGTCGGATCCACTTTCCGTTCGTATGTTCACAGTGAGCGTTTAATCGACTGACAAAACCTTATAGATACAATTGGGTCATGCTCAATGCTCCCTTTGGAAGATGGCGGAGTCGTTGATGCCGCACTTAGGGCAAGCTCAGCGCTCCGTTACGATGATGCAATACTGATCATTTGACAGGTGCATGGAACTTCTAATATCCGTATCGCTGACATGTCCATCGTTCCTCTCCATGTCGGGAGCCATGTTCAAAGTATGTATAGTTTCGCTACGTGAACGTCTTCTTACGCACTCTACTAGGTCTTGCGTATGCCATCGCTGAGCAAGGTGAGCGACATTGTCAGACACCAAGACGCGTATGCTAACGAGCTCGGAAGCTGCCGACATCATCAAGACAGAACATGGTCTGTGAAGCTTGACCGACCGATACCATATACCATGCTTAAGTTGTGGCGTCGTCTGCGTGTATTTTTTGACGTGCATATACATGTATAGGGATACATTCCCGCATCTTGGGAGTGGAACGATCAGAACGATCAAGTGTAACCAGAAGCCACCTGTGGATCGACATACGTCCGCGCTTCGGCCTCGGTTGAGCTTCCTGTAGGCTTTTTGCGGCACCGCCATGATCGATGGGATCAGATCTGCTTGCGACGTGCCTGTTGTTGGCAATCGGACCGTGGCAGCAGGGTTGCAAAACTCGGTCCGTCATCGCGTCATCGCCCTTGTAGCTAACAAACATCATCCCGCATTCCGCCCGATCCGATGGTCACGGTTCCTCCGTCAGCGAGTGTCATCGCAAATGAAGGGGATTCTTTGAAGCACTTAAAGTCCATTCCACATATCCCCGGAGGTACGCAGAGTACGATTCCGAACAAGACGCGACGGATCTCGATCCTACTACAGCACACGCCACCATTGAGATAATCGGAGGTAAGTACATATGGAATTTAAGTGTGATGGGAACCGCAAGCGCGCGACCGATGTATCTCCGGGCATCGATCTCGATGGATGGGAGCCCATCGAAGACGGCCATTTCTTCTGTCCCCCCTCAGGTCGAAAGGCACCGATTGCATGCTCATTCTCGCCGCTCGGTCGGTAGCGACGTCGTTGCGTCTGCTGCCGCTGACTGTGTCATTCCAATCGCTTCTCCTGCTAGACCCTGACGATCGAGAGGCGGAGGAGTTCGCCGTTTGGTTTTTGCTCGTTGCATGGCATTGTCTACATAGACCACCAGTCTGGTGTTGGCAGCAGGTCGTTATGGGTGGGACTGGCAACCATGACTTGTCGCTTGCGCTTTCGGAGCTAATAGGCAGTCACTACTAGTCGACAGTAAGTGTGCCTCCGAATCATAGTCCGAATCCCGGTTGCGGAGGCTGAAGTCCAGCACCCCGGCTACTTTACAAAAAACAACAAATCAATTGGGACCATAGCGTCAAAAGCGAGAACGGTGCAGTGAAGGCATTGCTGGCATGACTTCTAGTAGGTATAGTTCAAGCGGTGTATTTGGACGGCAGTAAGGATAATAGCAGCTCAGGCTCAAGCACTGTATACAATTTGAAAGGCAGTAGAACACTGGACCAGGCACCTGACTTGTGCACTGACTTTCCTTCCTTCACTTCAGGGTTATTCCTAGATCCTCTGCAATGATGGTGGCAGCCTTCTCCCCGATCAATAACGCAGTCGAGTTCGTGTTCTGACCAGAGAGAAGCAATAATCAGCGAGCTCGAGCATCATGCAGTATCACATACGTTTCCGACGTTGGTTGGACAAATAGACAAGTCTGGTGCAAAACGGTTAGCGGCGATCGAAAGCGATCTCATATCGCGTACCGGCGACCTTGAGCCCTTCCACACCATACACATTCAGACGTGCATCAACCACACCATCCTGGTCCCGGGGTTTCATGGCGCACGTCCCAAGCTGCATCCGTACGTTCGTCAGCGACATTCACGAATGTATGTGGTCGGAGAGCTGACCGTGTGCCAGGCTGCGCCAACTATCGTCGTGCAGACAAAGTGGCTCAGCGATGAGAGCGAAAATAGTTGGATGGGGACGGCTCACCGGTGTCACGAGTGAATTTCGCGATCGCTTCGTCATCCGCATCGGAGTAAGCAATATCGGGAGCGTTTATCGGGACGGGGCCATCCGTTTCTCCACAAGCGGCAGAACTGCCTGGGGGAAAGCTCGGATGGCAGGCGGGGATCTCTCCTCGATACGCGGGCATACGTCTGGCGAGTTCGCGTGTCATTTTGTACAGTAGAACTAGTTGCGCGACATCACAAGATCTGGGTGAACGTATACTGTAAACATAGCGAGCAGTAGCGCGAGAATTCAACACATACTTGGAGCAATAGCCAGGATCGATTTCCAGAGGCGAGTTCGGGTCCTGACCGGACGTAATGTGCACGCTGCCGACGGAATCTTGGTATAGCTAAATGCTAACACATCAGAGATGACGAAGAGCAGTTGCCTCATTGCCTTACAATATAGTAGTTCAGAGAGAAGAGTTTACGACCTATTGACTTGGCACGATTCGGATCGAATGGGAAGCTTGTACAGGACGGAAAGCGTGACTCGTGAGAGATTAGCGAACCAAGGGTGCGACTGCTTACCCAGCACACGGGACGATCATGGCCAAAGGCTTGTCGTGACTGTCCCGGAAAAATGTTTCCCATCGGGATTGTAATGCTGGCCCAACCGATGCCAGTTGTGATGCTGTCGGTCGCACTTTCACCGTGACTTCAATTCCACTGTAGTGAAAAAATATTGAGCGATGCTCGAGTCCAGCGGGAAGGTGGATATCTGACTTGTGGGCAATCTTCCCTGTTCCATTTTTCTCCCACTCATGAAGCTGCGCTGGACAACCGTATCCATGTCACAGCATGTAACTGAGCTAACTAAATCACTCGCCAGACATTGCTTGGGGGTCATCCCAAACATCCTCCATGGTGTCTGCCTCTGCTGAGGCGAAAAACGAAATACCAACATGATCTGTAAAACATGTCATGCCCTCCTAAATGGAAGAATATCTGTGTACTCAACATACCCTGAAAATTCTCCCCAACGCCTGGCAAATCGACCAGGACGGGAATATCATGCTTCCCGAGCACGAACGGCGCACCGATACCTGACCTTTCCAGGATGGATGGGGAGCCAAAGGCTCCGGCAGAAACAACAACTAACTTGCTGGCCATCACGGTGACGACCTCACCGTTGACATCTCCTGTGATATACTCAACGCCAACTGCACAACCGTTCCTATCTCCGACGTTAGTCACGTTCATAATATTTTTTCTGAATGCACTGACTCGATGACGACTCGTTTGACATGCGATCCGACCATGATCTTCAAATTCCGGTTTTCTGTGTAAGGGTATAGGTACCTGGAAGCGGAGTCGGAACGCCTCCCAGTGACAGGGTCAACGTATCTTTGATTGGTAAGGAATCAGTTAACGAATCTTTTCGCTTTTTCACCAGACGCTTGCCTGCAAGCCGGCTACAGGGAAGTGGGTAGGTAAGTACTACACCACCTTTATGGTAGAACGAAATGCATACGCCGTATGCGTTTGCCGTATGGAAATCGTTGTTATCCTCGACCTGTTGACGTGTGGGGTCATATGCCTTGGCTACATTCAAGACTTGCTTCCCAATTCCCAGTTCATAACCTCCAGAAGATATCTGGACGGGTCCCGAATAGCCATGGGTTGATCTTCCAGATATGGGTGCGAACGTCTCGAGCTGCGTGATTGACCGCGCATGTACCTCGGCGTGAAACAGCGACCGTGACGGTGCACTCACCTTCCTAAAGAGAGGAAGAACCTCACTGAAGCTCCATCCTTTATTTCCCAACGCACTCCATCCATCGTAGTCAGACGAAGCGCCCCGCACGTACAGCATGACTGTATCCAAAGCCAACCGAACGAGATTGAGCGTGGGTGCGAGCGATCCGACTGCGACTTACAATTGATGGCAGAGCCGCCTCCCACGATCTTGGCACTTGGAATGACGATGGCGCGTCCATTGAGGTGTGGGCTTGGTTTGGTGACGTGGAAGGAGAACTTGGCGCTGCTCGGCGTTAAGTTCTCGATGTACCTGCAGGGTTGAACGTGCCGGGGGTCGTCTCGCGAATGTTGGCCGCTCTCGATGACGAGGATCTTAAGGGATGGGTCCGCGGCGATCAGTCGCCCAGCAATGACACATGCAGTGGTGCCACCTGCCGCCACCTTGAGTGAGTGAACAGATCTAAGAATGCAAATAAACTCGCCTCCAGCAAAGATAACGTCGAACATATCCTACGAGTTGTTGGTGAAAGGAACGCAAACCCGGAGTGGCTTTAATACAGTGGCAAAAAAGCCGCTAGGCAGACAATATGGCCGCTAACATCGATGAGCGCGGGTATCTGCCTCGATCACGCGGACTACAATGTCTTCCGTGCCACCTGATATATGAAACATTTCGTGCGAATGGATCCGCCGATAAAGACAGAGTAATTGCCTCTAGAATGCACGTCTATGAATGCGAACTGCCACTTATCGATAACGGTTCTGCTAAATGGAGAGGCATTTCGGACAGCCTGTGTCGGTGAACCTCTGGACAGAGAGAGAGAGAGAGAAGACACACTTGATAACAGCGCACGTGGGCCACTCAGGCTGCTGCCAACCCAGGTCCAGCGGCTTTGGGTACAGATGAGGATAAGTGTTCGCATAATACAGTCAACTACCCCCTCATGCCTTCGCGCCGTTCGTGCCTTGCTCGTTCATCCCGGGTTGCTTTATCTTCGTTCCAGCCGGTGGCAGCGCGAAGCTCCGGAAAAGTACAGTTGATGATTCCAGGTGGTATTGCTTCAAGTTGCGCGTGACGTTGTCGATGGGTACTTAGCGCTTAGCTCCAGGTTGGGACTCCAGGTCTAGGAGGCCCGCCCCGCCTTGCAACTGGTGCGTTTTCTGCTGACCTCGTGTGCAGTCTGTCGAGCTGGGTTACCCGCGGACTGCATAAGGCGCATCATCGGGATCTGCCTGGTCGGCTTGCTGGGGGTCCGAGCTCGAAATTGACTAGGCAAGTTGGAGTTTCGCGGCGCACGCCGGGGGCTTGGAGCGAGTTTGTGTAGTCCTCGGACTCAACCATGTGACTCCGGGAGTTGAGTCGGGCCCCGGGCCGTGAGGGGCCGCTTCTGAACTGCACCCACAACAGCGTGCCTGACGAAAGTTGTTTCCTCCCTTCCATCACATGGTATCTTTCTCGCTGTGATGCTCATGACCGAGTCGCAGGCTAGAGGTGTAACTTTTTGATCTTTAAGTATACCTGGACGTTCGTGATCTTGTGAACATGAAACCCCAAGTTGCGAACAGAACCCATGGTGATTGTCTCATGCGGCTACTAGAACAGGCATGAAGACACTGAAGAGCTTACAGCGTTACGCAAATCCACGATGTCGAAAATTTCAAACGGTGTCGTTCACTGACACTTTGTTCCCTGTAGCGTCCGTGTCGCTGCTCGTAAAACGATTTCAGCAGCTACGTCACCTTTCAATCCTGCGTCGACCCCTCTTGTGGTGGGGACGCCATACTTGGCTGCTTGGCTGCCGCAGGGCGGCGGGAAAGCGGTGAACCACGCTTGGCCACAGTTCTGGGCATCTTGGGTATGTCGCATGCCTGCTGCGTCGTCTTGTCTGACCCAAATAGAATCTTGGATGGGCTGGCTACGTCAGCGTGGATGGAACGACATAAACTGTCCTAGGGAATCCTGTCGTTGCTAGCACCTCACCAGTCCTTGCGACGCAACAGAGCATGAAGGTACAGACCATTGTTCCTCTTCGAGGTTTCTCATCCCTATTTCAGTTCACTGCCACTTCTGCTTTTTTCCGCCTGTGGACGTCGTTCTTAGCCGCTTCGTCAGTCCCTTCGAGGTAGAGACCCCACAATTCGTCGCCACCTAAACACATCTATGACCGTAATAAAACCAGCCCTTTAACCTCGTGAAACAGTCTATTCCATTTTCGTACCTCGCTGTGCAGGCAACTACGGACGGTGCACCGCACGCGGTCAGCGTCTACACTGACATCGGTGCTGAATGAGCCTGCCCAAGCGAAACGTCACTTGGCAGAGTACCACGATCAGACCAGTCCTCGCTCACCAGGTCATGCTCGGGGCACAACAGAATTGTACTGAGTACAATAATTTCATCTTGCGTGAGTCGGTCTCGTTGGTTTCGCGCTGAGCTCACTCGCACGACAGAGGGAGCCGCTTACTGTTCCACTACGAACGTGTGCAGAAGAGTCAATCTCTCCCCGACCCACAAAAGTCTGATCCTTTGCTCAGAACGTCTTACAAACACGTTCGGCGCCGGCTTTCGCGCCACCAGCGACAATTGGTCCCTGTTTGCTTTCGCCCAGGATCTGGGAACGGTCGCTGGTACCAGCGACACGTCGTCTCGTGGTCGGTCACGTGAGGGATCCCTACGTCATCGCTGGAGGTGCCCATGGAACGATAAGTCTTTACTCCTGGAGCACCTATCCAAACGGTGTCGAGCAGATGGACAGCGTTATGTTGTAGTGTCTGCAGGGCCTCGCTGACGTTGTTGCGGGCTGATCTAAGCCTTTCTCGAAGACTATCCCAACGCGGTGCCCAGAAGCTTGAGATTTCGACGAGACAGTCGACAGCGACGCTTTGGCCGTCTCTAGCAACTATGCTGGGAGTCGTTCAACTTTCAGTACGGCAGGCGTTCGGCGCCATGGAGCTCACGATTTCGCTGACCAGCGACGTCCTCAAGTTCCTGAAAGGTACGGCTTTTTGTGGGTTACCCGAGCTTGTCACGACGTCTTGACCGACCCGCGGCCAGAAATATCTAGCAATGGAGTGTGCCACGGTTCTGTCTCACGTCTTCCGACTGTGTATGGACCTTGTCAGAACGTCAATGTCGTCGACGTGATCGTGGCCGGTCTTGCTGTACACTAACCCCGCGCTTGGCAAATATCTTCTCTTTGGTTTGTTCGAGCAGTGCATGACCTCGGTGAAACTCTTCGCCACCTAGCGGCGACACGGTCTCATCCGTACCAAGTTCCTCATACCCCAGGGCCATCTGGCATAACGATGGCAATGCAGAAGACATGCCACCCGAAGGTGAGATGCATTTCATTTTTCATTCATCCTTGGAGGCTCACACCTCGCAGAATGCGGAAACATGCTCATCATGACTTTGGGCTACACTCGAGCCTCGTCGCAGAGGCTCTCTTCCATGCTCCCCAGATCAGCACGGACGATTTCGCTGGCTCGCTCGCTAACCAGACTAACCTCGCCAAGAGAGGTGTCGTTGGCATTCAAGCTATGGCCGGAATCTCCGGTATGCTCGGCGACGCCAATTCCCCCTGATTCAAAGCTCGTTCCAGCCGATCGTGGCCAGCTATGTGCCTTCTGAACTATGCCACTACCAAGAATGGGAGACACCTGGACCTGGCCTACGGAAATGACAACAGGTGTGTTGGGCATGCCTGCCCGGGAGTATTGATTTACCGTTTCTGGCAGGGGTTTGTCGTACAATATGTACGCCGACAAACTTCTTCACACGACGTGTTCCCACAACCCGTCTATAAGGTCGCTATAGGGTCTCTTCATGGGTTTGTCGTTGAAAGAGACAACCTGGTACCTCAAATGAGTGCGAGTAGGTACCTTGTCCAGTAAGAGCGCCGACTGAAAACTCAATCGAGACACGTATGGCGTTTCCCTAGACACTTGGTGGGCCAAACATGCCGCCTCTATCCGGGGTGCTCGATGTATGCGCATGGCAGACGCCAAGTCGGACTGGCAAATGTGGACGCATGTTCGTCAACTCGGTGTACGACTGCGGATGGTGCGACCGGTGCGCTTCTGAGCGACCGGTATGATACCCTCGGCGGCTTCCGGGCGCGTCCTGTCGTCGGTGGACATTTCGCTTTGGTCGGTCTCGTTCGATTCCATCTATTCGAGTCGTGTCTTATGGATTTCTAGCAGTTCGTTTTGTAGTCGTACGCCGAGCATGGGAGTTATGTCCGTGTACTATGTATCATGTACTGAAAGAGTTGGCGCGAGGCGTTTGATATCCGGAGGTGACATGTCCGCGGATGGTGGATTGATCCGCTGCGATTTCATGTGATTCCGATCCGACGAGGATATAAACCCATCGTTCGCTCCCCGTCCTCATCCTCTCTCAGAGAACGATCGACGAGAAATGCAGGCGCTCTTCGACGACACACGCCCACCGAACGGGCAATGGCAGAACTGCGGCACGACTCGGTCGCCGAAGGGTTCCAGCATGAACGCGGCTCTCAGAAGTCTCCAACTAGCGCGATTTGGGGTACACCACGGGCGATCTTGAACCATGACAGTCACGGTGCTGCACCGGACTCGAATACTTTGGTGACGGGTCATCGATGTCATCTCCGAGCGCGGCCTTCAACTTCAGTTAGGGGCTTACATTACAGGTCAACCCGGCACCGGTGAGTCCACTTGCTACTACTATCACGTACACGGCAGTCCTGATCGAACACCGTGCCAAGACAATATACCCACAATGCCTTTCATTGTGACATGACATGCGCATAGGCTGCCAAGATGATTCTCCTGGCAGCCTATGCGCATGTCATGTACTACTACTTGCTGGTCGACACGTCGCAACGGCCACCAATGCTTTGCCAGGACGTAAAAACACAAGATTGGCTCCTACCGTGCCATGGATGTACTCAGGCGACGTGATCTGCAAGAGCTATTGTTTTTCCTCGCATAGCCCACAAAAGCCTTCAGTGTCAAAGTCAAAGCGGGCGAGTTGTAACATATCTTATGTAACTGGCACCTTCGCCGAACGCCTGCCGTCGGCCACAAACCATAGCCTCGTGCTACTTATGCCTTCACCGCTCTCGTGCAAGATGTCGATATCCGCGAACTCCGGTTGGAACCACCCTCGAGGACAACCGAGCCCTTTCGGAGGTCCAACAACCCGAGCTCTACAGGCCCCGACCACCCTTCCTCGAACGCATGCACTCGGAATTCCATGGCCCTCGATCGAACTTCAAGTCCCTGGATCCTTGCAGCATATGCTATGTACTCGCTGATCGACACGTCGTGCTACCAATTCTTCATTCTCGCACAACTCGTGACATCTTGTGAGCTCGGTGGGAACCCACCTCTCGAGGATGACCAAGCCGCTTCATCCAACCGTCCCGTTTCCAGGTCTGCCGGCGAAAGAAGGGCACGATACGCCATCCATCAAGCACTGCAGCATCACCACTAAGAGTACCAGAAAAAGGGTGAGCCCGTCTGATGCCGTGTGTCCTCCTGTGAATATTGAATCCATTGCTGACTCGCCATCCACTTGCAGAGGTGTTCCACCCCAACCAGGTGGAAACACCACAAAGGGAAGCAGGACATAGAAGTTTGCGAGACGAGTTTTTACTGTGGCTTGTGGGATTGCGCATGTATGTACATCCAAGTGAACCTGGATTGTTGTAGCCTCGATTGTACTAGTGGCTGTACTTGGATTCGCTTCCGACTTGGTCTCCACTCAATTCAACCCTGCCAAGGTTCTATCCTGGCCACAGGCAGTGAAACGCAACGTGGTGCCGTTTGATACGCCGGCAACGGTGCTCGGCGGATGCAGGAACGACCTGCATCATTGCTCGTCCAAGGTGGTTCCCACTTGCCCATAAGAATCCCTTGCTGACGGGTTTACAAGGCGACAGGCGTATATTGGGACGGCAATCGGCGACACAGGTGTGTACATATCCTGCCTCATACAGCTCACTGACGGCTCTGGTCCTGTGGGTCGATCAACCAAAGGTTCGAACACCAGCCAAGTTGGTCGAGGAAGGCCATCGGTTAGCTGGGCTACATTAAGGATGTAAACACGCTTGTCGTTCTCTCCGGTTCGTGTTTCTCGTGCCATTCACCACGCCCATTCTTATTCCTTCCAGGGACTCTTCCTACGTGTACCCTCTTCCTTCGTTTTCACCACCCACGAGGCTCCAAAGCAAAGAGTGCCTTGTCGTTCGCCGTCTATTCGAGCGTAACACTCCTCGTGCAGTAGCGTTCTTCGATGTCTTCCGCGCGTGCTTTGCATACTCTCCAACCGAATATGCGGTCTTTTCCCTTGGAGAACTCCACAGTCGTGGACGTCACAATGCGTGCGCCAGTTCTTGCGGCTCCTTCGTCATTGGCACTTGGGATGGGGACGTTCTCTAGTTTGTCGAGTTACATGAGTCTCAGCCTGCCAGGCTGGGAAGCAAAGATGTGCAACCTGGCCTACCGAGGGTCGCTGAAGGAGAGGTTGTCGCTGTGAAGGAGTGAGTCCAGATAATTTTGATTATCGAGGACCGTGGCTGATGGGGCTCTGCTAGGCCAGGGCTTCATTATCGAGGCGGATGGCAAGACGAGGGATAATAGCATTACCTGGCCGAGTCAGGCCAAGGAGATGTGTGTGAGATCGTTGCTCTTCACCAACCCTGTCAGATAGTCTAACATTAACGCTGGGTGATTCTAGCGTGCGTGAACCCATACATATTTTCCATCCTTCCAGCTGGCATGGTACCCGTCCCCTCGGAACTATCTAACAGCGTGAGCAATACTTTCATCCCTACAAGTTCTCCATCGCTATCACAGGTCACCGTACCTGCACAGATGCCATCGACTTTTTTCCAGGATTTAGCCGTCCAGGTCATCTCGTCCATCAACATGCTTCCAGTACAGACTATCACGTTCCCTTCCCCTCAAACACCCGCCTTCCCAAGTTGCACAAATCCATCTGTCGCCAACGTCGTCAACTCGTCATTGCGGCTGCTCGCCACTAACGCCATGGCTTCTCACCCCAGTACAACTCCTGTATCGTCTCCCTCTTACATCTTCCTCGTCTCTACTCCTCTCGACCGGACACTTGCCACCTCGGAGGGAACTAGCATTTGGGAATTCACAATGCGTGATTGGGATGCCCAGATCGAGGAGTTGATATCTCGAGCGTCCTACGCCGAGGTGTTAGCCCTACAAGACCACGTGTACGGCTCTGGCCTTAGCCTAACGCGGACTCTGATTCCTGCTCTCAATGCTGTCTCGTAATTCCAGTCTGGCAAGTACAACGACGCGGTCGATGTGTTCTTGGATCTCGGCGTCAATCCTGCAAAAGGTCGTCGCGTTATATTCTGACAAGGTCGCTGGACGATTGGCTGTGAAATGGGAGGAATGGATGGCGTTGTTTGAGGTCGGAGAGGAGCTGAGAGCGCGAGACGTACGTCTGATTTACCTGGATTCGCGAAAGCGGGACCCCTCGTGGTGCTTCCATTAAGAACTGACGAGTACGTTTCGTGGCACAGAAACACGCCGAACTCCTTTTCTTGTATAACTGGAGGAAGATGTATGCCAAGGCCCTCAAGCTGCTCCAGCAGTATGTATCCAACCCTTGTTCTTCGATCTGCGAAAAGGACCAGATACTGACCCCCTGGTGTCCCCAATAGACTCAGCGATGAGGACGACATGAGAGGCAAACTTGGTCCCCCTATCTCGTACCTGCAGAAGTTGGGCCCGGGATTCTTTGAGTCTGCACGCTGGGTTTTCGAGCAAGCTTCAGGTCTGTTGCCACCTCATCCCCATTCTCGGCGATCGTTTAACTCCTCGTAATGTCAGATATTTACTTCAGACAACGTTGAGCTTCCTCGCAGCGCAGTCACAGACGACCTCGAGAAACCCGACCCCAACGTAGCGTACCTCATCGGTGAGAAAGAGGAACGGAGCGCTGGTTTTCATGATCGATTGGCCGAGCTGTATTTTGGGATCACAATGACTGCGAAGAGGAAGGGAGAAGAGGGTAAGTTATTTCTCCTGAGTATATCTGGATGCGACCAAATGTTTTATAGACAAACGCGCGGGAGTGTGTGTGAAACTTTTGAAGTTTATCGATACCACCGAACATTTTCGACCCGATCGATCATATGGATTGCTCTCGGAAGGTGGGCGAGGTTCTTTCTCTTTTATGACTCGACATCGGCACCCAGACCTTTACGAGGCGCGTGCGATTTTATTGGGTCGGATAAGCAGAAACGAACATGCGCTCGAGTTGTACGTTTACAAACTAGGAGACTTTGCAAAGATCGAGGAGTGAGTCTTTTAGTGGGCTTGCTTCCTGACCTTGACCTCGACTTATTTGCAGACATTGCAAATGAATCTCGGGCCCCGCGCAGACTCCCTATCTAATGTTCCTCGCCCTCCTCAAGCTATACCTTCGCCCAACAATACCTAACCCACCAAACTTGCTTTCTCTTACTCTATCCCTCATCATGCAACACAGCACCCGCCTCCATCCCATCGAAACCCTCCAGCTTCTCCCGCCGCTCGCAAGAAGGAGACGGAACGTCAGTTGATGAAACTTGAGTCGAGGTGGATCAAGGTGACGGACGGTCGCATGTACGCCGAGGTTTTCTCGCGCTGCCTTGTCCGGGCTTGACTTGAAACGTCGATCGGTAGATGCCCGCAGTGTCACAAGTGACTGGGGAACGTCGTCGTCGTGGTACACGCGCCCGGTGAGCGACTTTCCATTTTTTTTCGCGATTGGAGCTGATGTGGCTGTGGTGTGCAGGGGCGAAGTGACGCACTATCAGTGTCGGGAGAGGTTCTCTAGGAAGTTCAGTGCCACGCGCCAGGCTCGAGCGTCGGGTGGGTCGTTGGCGTCCGAATTGCTGTTAGAGGGTCTTTAGCGGAGTTGGGTGCACGGAGCGTAGCGTGTCGTGGCGTGTGCAAGTCTTCTTCGCAGCCTTTCGAGGTGATGGCGAATCGCGAAACACACGAGAGAAGTGACTCTGAGGCCGACATCAGCGTTTGACTCGGATCCGAGTGCTATGGAGCATCTGCTCCCTTGTTCGTCTGAATCCAGATCTAGCGTTACATGTGGGGCGTCTCAACATACATTTCTTGGCATTATCCGAGTCCGGCCCTCATGGTAACTGCCGACCTGAATCCTTGGCAGCTCTGGAACTCCTTATCGGCAATCGTATCAACGGCCATGAGCAGGGAGCGGCTTGGGTACACTGTTACCGGGTCTCCTCGATCTCCTCAGGACGGTGTTGAAGGCTCGGGCTCTGCTAAGCCTGTCGGCGAGACTCAGAAGGCAGCTGAGTCTGAAACGACAAAGATGCCTTTAACTACGTCCCGTAGAGAGTTGTGGGCTTTCTATCTCTACTACGTCGTGCGTGCTCTTCGATTGTCCGGAGTTGCCTCCTGGTAACTGACGCGACCCTAGGGAAACAACGGCTTGTCCGGTTTCAACTTCGGTCCCTCTCAGTTCCAGAACCTTCTCTATCTCGCTGGCTACGATCCTGCATACCCTCCATATTCCGTCCCGTGCGGCAGCAGCACCGACTGTGTACTTCCCTTCCTTGGACGGATCAGAAACAGTTCGTTTTCGCCTCATGAACTCAAGCGCGCCGTTGACCGCTTTACAGTCAACTCCGTCGTTCTCCTCACGAACGGCATCAGCTTCGCGATCCAGGCAGTCCTGCTTCTCGTCGTCGGAGCTTGGGCAGACTACGGCGTATGGAGGTAACTCTACGTGTTTTCACATCCGGCTCGGTGAGAGTCTGACGCGGCCCGAGACCCACCATCACCGTCGTGTTTACGCTCATCGGGGTCGCGGTCTCATTCGCGTGGCTTGCCGTCGACGAGCCTTCCAAATGGCAGGCGGGCGTCGTTCTCTATATTTTGGGTCGTGAGTGTTGTCTGTACCGACGTCGAGATGCGCGAGTCCGACCGTCCGTGCTCTCGCCACCAGTTATAGCGTACCAGGTAGACACGCCCGAGCATATGTCTGGCCTGTTGCCTAACGTCGATACAGGGCTCCCTGACGTTTTGGACGGCCGCGTTCCCCGGTCTAACGCGCCATCTGCCCGAAGTTCAGCAGTCGGCCAACCATGTCGAACGAGGAACAAAGAGGTGAGACCTCGAGAACGCTGTACCTGCCTTCTTGATCGAAATTTCTAGAGCGGACGAACATGCAGCTTTCGAGTCTTTGTCCAGAAACAGAGTTTCGAACATCGCGTTCGCTGTCTCTTCCGCAGGCGAAGTACTCATCCTCACCATCATGGTGGGCATCATCGAAGGCCTGAAATCTGGGGATAGCACAGAGAACAGCACGAAGGCATTCAGTGCGATTATAGCATTCTCGGGTGCAGCTTGGTGTAAGTGGTCATTGTCTCTTCGACACAAGTTGATGGTGGTAATATCAGTGGCCTGTGCTTTGCCCTGGTTCTTTCTCGAGAAGTGTTGGCCAGGGCTCTCATTCCCCCCTGGAAGCTCCTTGTTGACCATTGGATTCCGGCAGACATATGTTGCCATGCGAGAGTGCGTGCAGCTTAAACAGATGTCACTTTATTTGATCTTTTACTTCCTCATGTATGTTTTCCAATCCTTCTTTCAAGTTGCACATTCTGCTGACCACATAGCCTTTAGGGGAGATGTCCTGAATACTACTGTGTATGTTCTAAACATTTGTGGATGCAATGTGTATCAGGTGGCTCACTGTTGACAGAACTGTTGTTGCCACTCTGCAGAATAGGTGTGTAGCAATGATTCACTATTGACTCTTTTAAGCATGGGCAGTGCTGTCACATATTCCACTCTCTGACTGACATTGCTCCTGCTTGTTGGCATTGTGTCCCAAGGACTTGGAACCTAGTGAATACTGTGATACATATTTTGAACATGGACATGCTTATATTTTTGTGCTTCCAGTGCATTTTGGCTGGCCCAGAAAAAAGATCAACTATCAATCAAGCAGGTAGGTCAAATGCCTAGTGGTTTACAAGGTTATTCTGATGTCCAATAGATGCTTTCTTTCAATGTCTTCTGGATATTGGTTTGTTAAAATCATTTTGCATGACAAAGATCACTCTAATCATGATAGATTCTCACTCTGTGGGGCCTTGTTGGAGTGCATACCAATCAAATTGGATTCAAGCATGTTTGGGAGATATGGTCAAGTATATTCAATATTTGAATGTAGGCTTTATTGATTTGATGATTGCCCATAGGCTATATCAAGTATTTTATGGTGTTCTGGTTTGTCCATGGTATGCATACAGCCAGACAATGATTAGTGAAGTCTCACCTCTCCCTCAAATGTAAGTTTAAGAAGCTAGCTCATGTGACCAACATTACATGGATATATACTCTAGGTTCCTCTTCTTTGCACTGTTTTCAGTGGTGGGTCATCCTGAATATTTATGGGTTTAGCTGCTTAGCTTAACAAAACAGATTGGAAAGACATCTGCATTTATTGGTCCATTCATATCCTCTGCTATTATCACTGCATCAAGAAACAATAACATGCCATTTGCTTTTCTTTCTGGCTTGTATGTTCCATCTAGACTCTCATGGATGTGACCTAAATGACTTACAGAGGTGCATTCAGTACAATTTTATTGTACATGGTGGATGTTGAGAAAAGTAGAGCTGAGTGTAATGAATTTGTATCAACAGGAACAAACCAGAATGTATCTGGAAAGTAATTGGAAAATTTGAGGGTACATATATAATACAATGTTGAGTATCTTGAGATAAGGATATGTAATGAGCTTGAAAAGCACTTGAAGCTGTCAGCCCAGTAATCCAGTGTCTTTCCTGTACTTTGACTGAACAAATACAAAGGATCAACAGTCTTGTCTAGTGAAGTGGTCAGCAGCAACTAAGGTTGACTCAGGATTGGATTTGTTGTGAGTGTTCTGGGATGTGAATTCAGACTCAGACAAATGTAACATCTGCTTGGACTGCTTTGGTGGCTTTGCAAAGCATGGCCACCAGTCTCAATGGAGCCACCAATGCCAACAGATCATTGGCTCCAATGAATGAGGTATGAATCAACAGGTGCCATCCATCAGAATGGGTATAGTGATCCCCTGAGCTAAGAAATAAAGGGTGGTATTGGACTTGGGGTCTTTTTTCTGAGAGGCACAATGGCATCTGACAACTGCCTAAGCTGGTCCTGAGACATGAAATATGGAGTCATTGCCACTGAAAGGTGTCCAGGCACAATTCAATACAACTGGAGTTACTAATGGCTCTCCCACAGTCCTAAAACTGGACAGATTAAGGGAGACATTGGTACCTACTAGGTTCCTTAGCCTATATAGTTCAGCAGAGGTGAGTTTCAGAGACACCAAAGAGGGCAATCCTGGACCTAGAACAACCTTTTGGACAGAAGACAGTTTCTATTGTTCTGTGCCTCAAAAGAAAGCACTTCTTTTAAACAAGTTAGACATCAAAGCTTACAAAATATTTTCCTGCTTTAGA
>JBBPMC010000401.1:0-23759 GCA_038090115.1 Strobilomyces echinocephalus | reverse complement strand
ACATCGCATTAGTAACAGAGTATAGCTATGAGTAAGTCGGGAATGAAGATAACCGGAGGGCGGAGAATGGAGTCGGGGACATACATAGCCGGAGCTGTGCGGCATAAGCGAGCACAGGTGCGAAGGGATCTAAGAAGCGGGACTAAGACTAAACGAAATACAAGGGTGAACATAAACGGAAAGGGAACTGAGACGGATGGCGGAGTGAAACTCCGAAGGTGCGGCGTTGCGTCTAATGCGAGATCGCGGCGGAGTTCGTGAGTTCTTGGTGGCGGAGTGTGTCGGAACGTGGCGGAGCGGACTTGGAATACGGTATATGACAGCAAGCGGTTATTCAAGACATTGCCCCGCTACTTGAACATGCTCGCTAGGATGACATCGCTCAACTACAAAGCTTGTTAGATGGCATAATTCAGTTCATCCATGAATGAGATAGTACATCTTTGTCTTTCTAACTCTATAATTTATGCCACTACAGTCAATAGTTACTTTTCTTCGGACTTTCGAAATGGCAGGATGCCAGAACTGGAAACAGTTGCTCACACATCTTTCTGCAATCACATGGAAACATTTAACTACAGACCAATTGCGGCCCCACTCGTCCAATTTTTGAGAAGGTGAGCTAATGAGGTTATACTGCAAATACATGCAAAGGGGCATTATTTTCGAAGAAGGTGAGTGTGACTGTTACTCTTCCAACTTGTAATATCTAGCTGATCCACCAACAGCCTTACTTCCATTCCGGCTTCGAAGTGGCATGATTGCCTACATCATCACTACACGATTTGACAACAAAATTTTTACAGATGTACTGACAGCATTTGTAAGTACACCTGACACCATGCTTTATGGCTCACTGACTGTTGTCAGCTAATGTCCAATGTTCAGGAATCCTTTGTCAGCAGGCTGGCAGCTGCTGGTGGTTTCATCATCACACAGCACCTCAGAGCCACTGCATCCGCAAATGATCTGAGCTGGTTGAAGGATGTGATCAGATGGAAGGGGGACAACCAAGGTTTTCCAGTTTTCCATGGCTATGGACCTATGACATTTAAGGGGCAAGAAGTAGGTCCACTAATGAATCCAACGATCATGCCCAACTCAATCATATAGGTGTTTTACTTCGGGTGTACTTCACCTGCTGCCTTCTTTAGTTGAGCATTCTACCCAAATGATGAATCTTGTTTTCTCAGCTTATTCAAGGAAGTCATGGGCCCAGATGGGATGTCATACTTACGACTACCAAGTCATCTAAACATGGAACTAACCATTTTTTCAGTTGCAGCATGGTAGGTTATCCTGTCTGCATATACTAAGAGTGATACTCATTCTAGTCAAGATGCTTACTTGTCTAGACTTCGCGGCCAACAGAGACAATAGGAAAGCAGATATCACATGGAAGAATTCCACTATCGTGAATATTTCGGGCGTGATGCAGTTCTTTTGCAGAGTCCTCACAGGGAAACTTGAAAACATGTCACATGATCTCATAGTCAAGGCTCAAGAAGATTTGCTTGCCCTTCCTTCACTTCAGCTTCATTTCTGACCACGTTTGCACTTGTTATCATGTATAAATGTGTCAAGTTGTCATTAGGATATTTTCGGTGTTCTACACATGATTGATTCGAGTTGTGGTGTCCTATATGGAGGTCCAAATGTCCTATGTCCCAGAGCAGAAAAACTCATAAATAACATACATATATTACTTGTTGACACAAAGTACTAAAGTCTTTGCGCGGTCGATGATCCACAGGCACGGCACATTACTCGACAAGTCTCGTACACCACTACTAGCCTACTACAACCGTACTCCAACTCCAGTGCACGTGGACAAGTCACTCGGCATGCTTGTCACCAGCCTTCCATTCGCCACCACTGCCACATTTCTTCCAGCCTGACCACTCATCGGTTGCCCCTCAACACCTCTCGTCAAACCCCAGTTCTTGTCAGTGTGTGGATTCTTTCTGCCACTCAATGTAACATTGACACCCTGGTCACCCAAAAAGTTAGGTGACATTCTTGAGGTGGTGAGGTCAGTGCTGACGAAGGCCTTACAAGTACCCTATCCAAGCAAGGTGCTGCACAAGAACAGTGTTGTGAGCCTCAAGGCGGAATGTCTTGGCTTCCTTGCCAAGATGAAAGCGCATGCCAACAAACTCTGAGCATGTACTGTTGAACTCAACCATGCCATCACCTGAAAATAGCTCAAGTACAAGGAATGCAAGGCATAGTACAAAGAGCTTGTTAAGGCACGCTGCACACACGTCAAACTCATCAGTGAACATGGGCTGAGGAGGCCATGGTATGATTCCATTCTGTCTATTGCGTCAACAAGATGCTTCAGTTGGCCAAGGCAACGCTTTTGCAAGCCAAGTCGGAACTCAAGTCCAAGCAAGATGAGGTCAAACATGCATTCTTGTCCTTGGTTCTCGGTTTCCCTCATTGAACGCCTGTGCAGACCTGGGCAAGATTCTGAAAGATGGTATTGTCGGGGGCATTCCCCTGAATGATGTGCTTGCAGAAGCACAACAAAACACCACAGAGATGATGAGGTATGTGCTCACTGTCTACCTGTGACCAACTGACGCATGTGTATATGCCTCTAAACAGTGAAACGAGTGGTACAGTTATTTACGGTTGTTTGACACGCTACTTTCAAAATATTGTTGTAGAGCTACAACACAACAACTCCCATGGGTGAAAACTGTGTTATTTGATGGCCATACATCCTATGTAGATGCCACAGAATTTTTAGATTAAAATGTGTTGTGCTTGGATTTCAATATCACAAACAGTGTGATGTCTCATTTTGGACATTTTCAACTAAATGACACACATGCCTCATTAGGAAATTGCTAATTGAATGTGACCGGAATGATTAGTCATTAGACACCATCGGATTAGTCAACCATGTATAGACAGATGGCCACACATTCTGCACTTCACTAAGCTCTGGTCACTGAGCAGAATTCAACACCATTAATTCCATAGGCTATATGAATGTTGGGCTGTCCACTTCAGGTGTTTCCATGTATATACTTACACTGTTTACTGCATGACGTTCAGGGCAAAATTCCAAGCTGCCAAATTTGGCAATATGGCTGAGAGACTTCAACCATTTCTTCTGTGCAACAGCATTTCGACCCATTATTTTTTGCTAGCAGTACAAGGTATACAATAGTGATTTATTGGCCATAAAATGTGGTAGCAAAGATGCATTGTTGAGTAATTATAATCAACTTGTTTCACTGAGTGGTAGTGTGTCATCTAACCGTAAATAACTGTAAAGCTGACATGGTGGAGGTGTTCAAGATGTTCCTCCAAGTGGGGGAGAGGGAGGTGAAGCGACTGGAAGATTTCCTGCCGATCCAGGCGTTGAAGGGATCATGCAAAGGTTGGTGACACCCCAGTGCTGGAGAAGCAGATCAAGGCTGCAGAGTCTGATATCTCCTCAGTGAGTGAGCAATCCAAACAGGTAGGTTGACCATATCGTCCTTCTTTGGAACTGAAATGAGCCTGGATTTTCTCACCTGATAGGCCACACAAAAAGTAAACGACCTCAAGAAAGACATCCGGGATATCGCCATGCTGAAACAGCATGTGGCAATCACCAAGAACCAATCCAAAGTTGAACATCTAAAGACCAAGATTACAAATTTGGAAGAGGAGCTCTGAGTCAGTGTGATGGGGAGCACCAAGACAGCTGACGACATGCAGACCGAGCTAGATGCCCTCTCAAATAAGATGTAGGTGGAATTGGTCTTGGCCTTCGTCCTGCGTGTTCGCTAACATTATCGACAGCCATGCAAACAAGCACGAATGACAGGCAATCATGACTGAACGCGATCGACTGAACTCGTCTCTTGGGACGTACGAAAGGAATGTGCATGCCATGGAGAAGGAGAACTCGCTGTCAAATAGATCTGGGACAAGGATGCGATGGAAGAGCGGATCGTTGTCATGATGAGAGATCAGAAGCTCAAGGTTTCTTTAATGTGTATGGCCTTTCCTTTTCTCACATGCTAATGCCGTCGTCTCATCCCCCTAGGAATTGGATGGAAAGCTCGCCAAGGCACAAGTGCCCATTCAACGGCTGGAACAAGAGCACCAAGAGATTCAGTCAGAACTGAATGCTCAGATCACTGAGGCACAGCGATCCACACAGGAGACAAACATGAGTGTGGACATGCTCAAAAACATCAACTGAGTGCTCAATCAGTGAGACTGTTGGACTTCTCCCTCACTCGTGTCGAACTCAGGACCTGTGCCTACTAGCTACATGTGGAAGAAGCACATACAGTCGTCACAAGAGTACACAGGCAGGATTAAGCAAGGCAAAATCACAGACTTGGGCATCGACAACGTGAGACGGTAGTCAAGATTGACTGGGAGATCAACGAGAGTGGAAGCGCCATGTCACGGTTATGGGATAACATTTGGATGTGATGGCTCATCAAGGACATCCAAGGGATGCAAGCCGAGATCGACTCTTATGACATGGAGGCTGCCAAGGTGAAGCAGACGATCAAGAACAAGTATCAGGTCGAGAAGCAACGCGAGGCAGAGATGCAGAGCAAGGTAGATTCAGGGTGTTGGGATGACATTGTCACTGATGGTTGGAGTTTGGGATAGTATGCTCACATTGGAGGCGAGATAAGCTCACACAACCAGACACTCAAGCAGGTGGAAAGGACGTGCGGGAGTACAAGGACATCAACAAGCACTACATGGATCAACCCGTCAAGGTCAAGGTGAGCTGACAGTGGCATCGGCATAATGTGGCATGCTGAGGGCATGATAGATGTCAGACATAGCAAACAACTGCCAGTGTGATCATGAAGTATCACGGATTAAAGATGGAGGAAGTGAATGACACGATGCGACACCTGTGGAACAAGATGTATCAGGGAACAGGTATGCTGGATTTGGGAGTTTATTTCTGACGAGGTCGCTCATATGATTGAGTAGACATCAATATGGTCCAATGTGGAAGGTGGCGCTTCGAAACGGTCATACAATTATCGGGTTTGTGCTTCTTTTCTGGGAACCAAGTCAGATTGCTAAGCTTCTAACAGGTTGTTATGACGAAGGACCAAGTGGAGATGGACATGCGCAGATGGTGCTCAGTGGGGCAAAGATGCTGGCTTCGATCATCATCTGAGTTGCACTGTCCGACTCGTTCAGGTAGAACTGTGGGACACTGGCATTGGACAAGCCGACAAATGTGCTGGACATTGAGAGCATCGATGTGCCGGTGGACCCAATCCTTGACATCTGCCTCAAAAATGTCCTCACCCATTGCCATTTCCCCCATTGGCCTCAAGGACCTGGAAGAGTACCTCCTCTACATTGAGCATGCCCCCAAAAACATCTGCTTTGTCCTCTGGCTCAAGGACTACACCGTCTGCTACCAGGCCTGGATCCAGTGGGAGAAGCTCTCCCCTGGCAGCAAAAAGGACAAGATGGCCCACAAGTCCCAGTGCCAGAACTTCCCCCTTCTGCCAACGCCTGACCCCTTCCCATATTTTATCTTCACACCAAGCAGACCTTTTTCACCCCAACAGTGAGTTCAAGCTCAACATTCCCTCGGACATCCTCACTCCATTTCATTACACATTGCACATGCACAGCCTATATGCCCATCCTCAGGACCACGGTCTTCCTAGCACTTGCAGAGTGTCCATCCCACTACAGTCTTTCTGCTACTCGTCACACTCAGATGTTACATCAATGACATGACAATGGTGGTTCATTTTCAACCCCAATCACTCACCATTACCTCCACAACGGCTAAACACCCATGCACTATCACATCATTTTCGGCACCCTGACCTGCCCACTGCTGTCTCCTGTCGCCTTAGCTGTCCAAATGAGTGCAAATGCTCATTTTCACCTCATGTTTCATTGGCTTTCGACACGCTGCCTCCAAAGGCTTCCTCTCATTTTGCAGTCCTGTGCCTTTCGTCCATGCGTTGCACCCTCATTTTCTGGGCTCAAGATGTGAAGATACCAGTCAATCATGTGACAAGTGGCCTGTTTCGGGAACCGGCGAGGCCACCCGGGGGTTGCCCCCATGCCCCATGTTCAACCTCACATGCTCGGCAGTCACCCTCTCCGTGTTTATTCTGGCACGGACACCGGCTTCTTGTCCTCTCCATGTCTTTTTGAGCACACCCCCCCTCACTTGTGTCCATTCGGGCTCAGATGCTCATTTGTCACCACATCACCACATCTTTTCAAGTCCAGGCACTCGCCTGTCGCCCTCACTGCATCTTTTCAGACTCGGATAGCGCTTTTTTGAGTCCAGATGGTCTCCTACTGCTCACACTACGTCTGTTTGAGCTGCAATGAAAAGTATACATATGACAATCATGTATCACCTGGGATAGGTCAGCGTCACAGTATTGGGGAGCTATTGTGCTTATCACTTTATGACAGATTTAATTGAGCTCTTTTCTAACTGGAACTTTGACGTATGTATGATCAGACTAGACTCACAGTAGGATCCAATGGTGGTACGCTCTTCAAGGTGCTTAGGGTTGTTCTTTCATAATCTATTCTACAAAAATGTTGTCTGTAATGTACATAAGTTTGCCTTCACCTTGTTTCCACAGTGATTCTTGTAAATGGAATCAAGCTGCAATAAAAAAGATGCCAAAAACCTCAATTCTTCTGAGTCTGCACTTCAATTCATGGCATCATCAAAAGAACCCAGGACCTCTCCCCATGGGACTCAACTTGCAAATACAAACTTCACTGTGTTTCTGCAAGTTCCTCGGGGTCCTGGCTTTCACTCAGTCATTGTTTCCATTCTATTCCTTCAAGACTTTCTTCACCCAGGCTTGACAGAGCCACTGTTAAGACGACTCTTCCCAAGAATTTTCACTTACTCAGCAGATTACCTAGAGCAGTATACCAGGATCACCTCATGTAAGAATTAACTGACTGGACTGACATTGGACTAACATATTTTTAATCATGAATATACACATCCTAGGCCTGTTGAGTATGTTCCTTCAAAACGTCAAGCTGCAACATCAACTGTCAGCCTGTGGGGATGCTGAGCAGGGCAGGGAGGATGATTCTTATATTGTGAAATAAGAACTTGCAGACTTGTCAGAGGGATTTGTGATCATAGCTTTTTATTATGATTTTCCTTCTTGGTGAGCAACTTGGCATACTGTCTCACAGTCACTCGGACACTGGCGACTCTCGCATCGAACGTGAACCTCAAAGTTATGACTCGGAGTGTGTTTGAAGAACACTGTACAGGCCATGTAGCCCAGACTAGTTCTTCTGCTGTCTCTGAGTCTGTTACATCGCTGTGTCCTGATGCCATGATGGCACAGAGTGCTAATCTTTGTGAGGTCCAGCATCAATCAGTATGCTCTGTCCTTGACTCTCCCTATGAGTTCTGAAGTCTGATTTTCAACTTTGAAGCCAGTCTTCATGGGCCAACCTCTTTCATACCAGGAACTGATCCAGCGCTGATGTCAGACGCTGGTGAAGAGGGAAGCTGTAAGGCGAAGGCTTGAAGCAGCAGAGCAAGAATTTGAAGACTACGCGAGTGACATCATTGAGATTGTTGGCTGAGCTACTTACTCGCATTTCCTTGCCATGTATCAGACCACTCTCACTTCCACTATCAGTACTCATCAATAGGTTTGTACCACATTTACCATGGCAGCTTTACATACTAGTACTGACATCAACACCAGATGTTAGTCCACGGACCCTGTGAACAACTCGCAAATTGTCTACTAGGCGCCGACCTGCACATGTATTTGTTCCACTATGTTTCTGCTTCCCTTGGTAAAAACTATCCCCAGTCTTGTTCCATGATTGTGTTGTATTTACATCATGGTAAGATGATTAGGTGTTCATTTTACAATTGTATCCTCTTTAGTGTTTTAAAGTCCAGTCCACAACTGGTCAAAGAACTGGCAACTGGACTGCAGTTGCAGTTGCCGTCAATTTGGATACCATAAAGGACTGGTTGTAACTGTTACAACCAGTTGCAACCAGTGTACAGCCACACTACAATATTAGGAAGGCTTCCCCTATTTTCTTCCAGATTTTCCCAGATTTTTTAGAATTTATTTCACCTATATCCATGTAGATGATGTTTAGAAGGGTATATGTTTGACATGCGATGCGAAAACACTCATATCTCAGTCGTCTGTGCACCGTTTTCCTTGAATCCTGGATCAAATGGAAGCCAGGAACATTGGCTAGATTCGGTTCACCAACATCTAAGTGGTCGGAACCACGGTTTCGCAAACAACCGGTCGCAACCAGTCCAGTTGCCATATATGAATTGTTTTGACCAGTTTTTTTTGCAGGTTGCCATGCCTACAGACTATATTTGGACCAGTCTCAGTCTGGTTGCCTTATTTGGAAGTAAAAAACCGGACTGAACTGGACTTTCGATGTCTACTCAGTCTCAATACAACTCTGCCGGTGAGGTGACCAATGGTCAGAAACACAGTCACAACAGTGTGCTGGAGTTAGGACCCCGGAAAAAGCCGTGCGTTAATTTTTGTGACTCAATGTGACCTGACACTCGTATTGTGACATACTAGGTCAACCCAAGACCCCCTTGTGCATCATGGCCATCATTTCGGAAGAGCTGTACATGTGTTTTACAATATTCACACTCTATTAACCAACAGTATCGTCTTAATGTCAGAGGGTGCTACTGACAACAAAGCATCACTGACAGCTGTGTATGTATTCTTTGCATGATTCTTCCATACTTCTGACAAGAGTATCTGACCAGTGAAAGAAAAAAATATGCCACATTCAAGGAGCTGCTGCAGATGATGTCAGGATTGGAGGCACGTCTCATGGATTCATGCGAGGAGGAAGTGATGTCAATTGGCAAGCTGGTAATGTAACCTAATTCTAAAGATTTCACTGCGACTCATAGATCACTATTGAGCAGATTCTGTTAAGCAGCTGAATTAGGGCAGCTGGAGTCCAATGTAAGAGACTTGAATTAAGTGCTACAGAGTGATAGGGACATACCTGGAGTCCGATGTAAGAGACTGAAAAGCTGTTACATCGGACTCTCAAGGTCTACACTACTGGACCACAACAACTATACATATCAATAAGATCAGCCACAATGTGGCTGAAGTGGTCACCAGGCACAAGTGTGCCTCAATGCTGACACACAGGCATGCCATGGTGCGCAATCATCAGGCATACAACAGATTCAGAAGGCCGTCAACGGTGCCAGAGCTGATGATACGAAGGGGATGAAAATTGCTATTATTGACTGGATCACACCCAAAGGCTAGTCTTTAAGCCCATATATCCCCCATAATGTCAAGTCAGGATGAGGCTTCAATCACGAACGCACTGGAGCTCTTCTCTACCCTGCCAGCCTCGATTGGGCCAACACTGAGTCAGTCTAGGTCGGTGCTATTATACCAGGCATCATTTGACCCCCCTGCAACAAAACTAGGTTGAAACTTGTCAATGGTCAGATCCAGGTGGCCGGTGATCAGTGGCCCATTTTCCTGTACACAAACTACATCTACAATGCTGAGAACCCTTGGAATGGGCTTTCACGCAGTGGTCTTCTCATTTCCATGAGTAATACAAACTACTCAATGCGCTGATTTCTCACAATAATGCGTCCTCCCAGACCTTCAAACATATCTTCACGTCTCCTAGCTCTGTTGACCAGGAACCCAAGGCGACTCACTCAGGTAATGCATGTATTCATGGCATGTGTGCTGTAACCAAAGCATCTATCACCTATGTTGCCACCCAGGTTTATTTGAGTTTTATGGGCAATTTGCTTGCCAGACTTATACTCTGTTTACTTTCCAAACACACTTTGCCCTTACCTCAACTCAAGTGTTTTCTCATACAGATCTTGTAACTGATTCCGAACGTTTTTATTTCAGCCTCTTGGATTTGCTTGGGGATCCCGAGGAAAGGGACAAGGTCGATCAACTTTTAATGTGGTGGAACAGGTATTCTTATGTTCACCTTTGATATTATTCCTGCTACTGACTGTTAGGAACAGGCAGGTGTTCCTGCTGTATGCCGACACTGAGCACCTACCATCCAAGGACAGTGCCTTGGCAAGAATCCATTAGAAGCGTGTCGAATACAAAGAGAGGGCTGCAGCTGTGGATGTGGCTGTGGGTGCAAGTGCAGGGGTGAGTGTGGATGCAGGTGCAAGTGCAAGTGTGGCCCCCTCAACTGCTTCATCTTAGTTATCACGTTGACTGTTACTTGGAGTTCTATGTTTGAGTGCGAGCATAACAACAGATCATAGTATTGTGCTAAGTGGTTAGCATGTCTCGGACCACATGGGAACATTGTTGTGAAATTGATACTGAAGCTGTGCCAGATGGACATAGGCTAGACACGCTGAGTGACAGTTCTGATCAACCAAAGCAGATTCATCAGTCAATATACACATTATCAAAATTGGCTCACTGAGCAATGTTAAGATGGAAATGATCCAGACAGAAGCTGGTTATGAATGTGATCGAGATCAGAATTCTGGTTGGACCTGTACAGAAGTGGTTAGTGGTTAAAGCTGAATATGCATGTGATCAAAAACTGACAACTAAAAGTCCTGGTCAAGCCTGGCAAATAACCTGAGGACTGAAGCCCATGCTCGAGTTCATCAGTTTGATAATGTTGATCGCGTGCAATTTCATAATTGCAGCTGAGATCAAAATCAGCTGACTGAAATTTCAGATCAGGCTATGAAAAGTGCATGAGGTCTGATAGCATGAGGTGAATATCATCATCATATGCTTGCTGATATTTCTGAGCAAGTTAATCTTTCAGTCTTATTGAAGACAAACATGATCAGATGGTATCTGAGTGAGGCATCCTACTGTAGTGATTGATGAACATGACCAAACAATCACAGTCACACATTTCTGAGCAAATATTGGAGTGGTGGTGCAGTGTGGCAATCATACAGCTTGTCTGCCAGTAAATATTTAATCTGATCTAGTGTTGTATCATAATTATGCATAAGGATGAAGATGTCATATATGAAAATTATATCTAAAGCTTTGTCAGACCTTCATCAATTTCCTGATGAACAGCAACACACTCTTTGACAATAACAACAACAACATCTCGTTTTATCCTTGCCCTCTTATCCACCCTCTCCCTCATTTCAAGACCGTGATACCATGCTACACCCACATCCACGTCCACATTCCTGTCCCTGTTCCCATCCCCATCCCTGTCCTCACCTTCACCCTCTCTCTCTCTCATCTCATGAAGACCACAGCCATGGCAGCATGGCCACACCCTCCCTCATCTCGCAATGACAGCCATGACCTCTCCCTTCTTGTCTTGCAATGGTGACGTGACACATTCATCTGCCCACCCTGTCTTGTGATAACAGCCGTAATGACAACTGTGACACCATGCCCTCTCCAATGTCCCTGTCCCTGTCCTTGCCTTCTCCCCCTCCCTCTCTCATCTTGCGAAGACCACAGCCATGGCAGCATGGCCACACCCTCCCTCATCTTGCGACAACAGCCACAACCTCTCCCTTCTTGTCTTGCAATGGTGACGTGACACACCCATCTATCCACCCTGTCTCATGATGACAGCCACAATGACAACTGTGATGACAAGGATGATGGCACACCCTTGCCTTGTCCTCATCCTCTTGCTGTCATCCGTCCGGCTATGACAGCAGCAACGCCATGACAATGACCACCCCTCATCCTTGCCTTATCTGCCCTCATTTACAACCTTATACTTTTTTGAGATTCACAAAAAAGATTCACAATGAGTCATGCAGTTACCCATAGCATGACTAAGGCCACTGCAGCAAAGCTGCAAGATGAAAGAACAAATCCCTCTCCACCCAATAATGCTGGTAAAGGGTCGACAGACCCTTCGGTCATTATGAGGACCTCTAAAAAGGCCAAACAGAAGGAGGCCCATCCTCTGGACGACACTGGCAATGCCGGCCAAAGCTCTGGAAACTTCCCAGCTTCCATGCCTGGCGAATACCAAACCCTTCCAACAGCGAGTGATGCTAATAAGTCAATCCTGCAGTCGACCACTCCCTCCAGCCCACTGACATCGCAGTATAGCGATGTTGAATTTTCACAATTCATGGTAGAATCTGAACTGGCTGAGGGAGCAGCGAGCCCCCTTCAGCAGTTATATAGTGAGGGAGTCATACCCTCCTTAAGAGACATGAGTGAGGGAGGGACTCCCATGAACCCTCAAGTTGCCCTAGCAACAGTAAATAACTACCTCAAGGGTGTTTGCAATGCCTGGGCTGAATACAGTCAAAGCCCTGGGATAATAAATCCCAATGGACCTCGTTTCGGTCATGCAGAAGGACTACTTCTCGATAGAGCGCGAGTCGCCATGTCTAGGGAAGCTAACAAAGCCTTGAATGAAGAGGTGGAAGACCTGGGGGTCCTGACTTCCCCGACAATAACACCAATTAAGCATAAAAATATGGGAGGATCCATCCCTCAATTGATCCCTCAATGGGCTATAGAATGCCCCAAGTGACCTGAATGTCAAGGAGGTTTTTGTGTTGATATGCCGAATTGACTGGCATACCTTTCTGGTTGAAACTTGGATATTATCTGACACTTACATATATGGGATGCAAAGGGATCCAGCGGTGTTGCATCAGATGTCCCGTGAAAGGGCGTTCCTTGAGGATGGTAATCATCTGGCAAGGATAGAAGTCGAGATGATCGACGATCCCTCAGAAGGAAGTAATAGAGGGAGTGATAGCTCCCATTGACGTCGAAGGGAATACAAACCCCTAAATGACAGGGATAGAGGGGGACAGGAACCCCCTCAACAGTATCCCCGATGACAGGAAGGAGGTCCAGCAGGCGGAGGACCACTGGAAGGTAATGGTCCTCCAAGCAATGACTCTGAGGACCTTGAGGATCCTAGCTCAGATAGTGATCACCCCTGAGAGGGACGTGACCTCAGGAGAGGAGGTCATAGAAGGAATGTAAACCAACCCCGCAGATGACAAAGAACAGAAAATCAGCCTAGGTACCTTAGAGGGTATACTCCTGGGAATGATTGTTATATGGATCATATGCAAGAGCAATATGCCTGAGACATCTGGGAATATATCAGATTACTGACTGGCATTGTGGAACCTGAGATAAAGGCAATGAACTTGCCAAAACCTAAAAAATACGACGGAGCAGACGACCTCGACAAATTCAACAAGTGGGTTGGGCGGCTCCTAAGGTATTATCAGGCCTTAAAAATAATGGGCCCAGATCTCGTGCAATACACTGGATTGTATCTGGAGGGAATTGCCTCCAAGTGGTATTATACAGAGATAGACTCTCCCTATTGCCAGCACTGTCACTGGACTTTTGAGTATCTCATCTGTGAGATGTTCAAACATTTTATACATGAGGCATTGGCTCAGAGTGCTGTGGATAAATTTGACTGCACAAGATACGATCCCAAAAAAGGATCCATAACCTTTTATAACAATTTGAAGTGTTGTGCAAAATGAATGGTACATCCTCCAGATAATTATTCATTCCGGAGAAAGTACCTCCGTGGGTTACCCCACATGATTGTCAAGGTGATCTACAAATCGTGCGGTATATCTGCTGAGTACTCAACCATCGACGAGATCCTCGAGGAAGTGCAGCACATGGAGATGGCCCAAAAGGCCATCAACATGCACATGCAAGTCACTCAATATCATGGAGGTAAAACCCCACAAACATTGCAACAGCGATGGAGCTTACAACTGAACAACCAGTCGAATCAAAAGGGTGAAAATACACCTTCGAGAAATCATGGGGATAAACCCTGGTTCTTCAAAAGAGGTAACATGATTTACCACAACATGGCGAACGTGGTGCCAGGCACACCGAGAGGTGAAGCTAAAGATGATACAGACCATCAATGTCAGTGGGGAGAACCCCGCCCTGCTGATGGCAGTAAAAGACCGCAGGGATTCCTCCAAGGAATCACTTGCATTAACTGCAATAAAGAAGGCCATATGGCTGATAGGTGTACAGAACCCAGGAAGCCTGGATACAGGCTGGCGACCAGACCCCGCCTATATGCAGCAGATGTACAAGAAGGGGCGGAGATCCCTGAAGAATGCAACATCATGCGGATACCCAACACCGATCCCAATGAAGGGAACAATGGGGAAGCCAAGCCTGACCACATGGAGCCTGGTGGGGAAGATGAGAACCCCTCATTAGAGGAAGTTATTGAGGAGCTCAAAGAATGCTTCAACCTTGATGATAAAGATAAACCAGTCACATATATGGGTGCCATGCACCATGACTATAAATGCACAGACAAACTGCATGTTGTCCGGTGTGCAATGATGCATGAAAGTGAGATGGAGGAGGAGAATCCCCCAACATTAGAGGATTGGTGTTATGACTAACCTGGGTAGGGTTACACTAGTTGAGAAAATGATGTTCAATACTATGACATCAGTTATAGGTATTACAAATGTTCACAACCTCAAGTTACTCCACAAAGAAATAAAGGTTTTAACAAAGTGAACCTACTATACACTAGAGGAAAACAAGGCCATTTGTATTCAAAGGGTTAACAACCTTCTTAAGAATTTCAAATATGTAGACTACATAGTGATGTATTCTATCTTTAGCACAATATACTTTCAAGATTTCATCATTGATCACTTATATCTTGGGCCACCAATACTGTCATAACTCATCAATGATATTGCACTCCATACTGCCCTTGATTATTGCTTCATATTTGGGTAGCAGCAGTACTTTGTGACTACAAGGAAGGGAAGTGTAATTGTTTGTATGAAGTTAGTATAGAAATATGGTGAGCAGACAATCACAAAACCCAATTGCTGATCCTGTAAATGCAAACTAATCAGGGGGGAAATTTTATACTTAAACATGTTGCAAGAATGAATGCTTGTTTACAGATAATTGGATTATAATTAGCTTTATTCAGCACCAATCAATAGTAATGTAGTAATGAAAAATACTTCAAAGAGCTTTGTGAAATTGTAGGCTGTAAAGAGATGAGATGAGAGATAGAACTGGATTGATATATAGGGGCTAAAATATAATCCTTGAAAAGACTGCTTAACTGGTTTTGAATTTTTCAAAAACAAAACGACAAGGACTAAGTTCTAATAGTCTAGTTCAATTTGAGATTACAAATCTAGCAGTATCAATTAAACTTATATATTGACAATATACAAAATGGATCAGAGATATTTTAATTCCAGAACCTGAGTTGGTGACAGTAGCTCTGTTAGCATTCTACTGATTCTCAAGGTGTGTTTGCAGGTTATCTTGAACTTCTCTGTGAATGCTAGTGTAGTACTTGTCTTAAGAGTTAAAATCCATAACATAGATTGCTCTATAAAGCAAAAAGTTAAAACTAGAGCTGTAAGGTAAATATTAAAAAAGCTATTATAGTTGAAGAGAATGAGAGGTATGCTCACCAGGCACTTTAATATTGTGGACATCATTATAGAATATGGCACTTGGTGGTATAAAGCCATTAACAACATGGTATTTGTGCATATATAAGCAAAAAATTCTCCTGAATTACTTACTAGGTTTCATGAAAATAATCAAAGTGAGTCATTAGACCAGAAAAACTACTTTGGATATTTTTGAAATGAGGAACTGAAAGAGTGGCAATATTAAATAAGGTTATAAGGTGTCAAAACTTATAAAAAGAGTCTAGTTTTTTCAATGCTGGTGAGTTATCCAATGGATATGATGTGAAAATACACATAAGGTGCAGTATGACATGAATAAACAAGTATAATGGCAAGTTCCTTTCAAAGGTATATGTAAAATGCCTGAACACTGGAAAGCAAAGTGGGGGTGAATGGTATGCTGTGTGGTTGCCAGTGAACATGGCAAAGTAGTGTTGCTAACCAACCAGATTGACCAGAGACAGATCTGATGTATGTGTGGTGGCTAGAATGAAATATAGCTCTATTTTTGGTATTATGATGCTTTTTCAATCTAATAAACTCTTAGGCCATATACCTCTACTTTTCCAGGCACTTGAACACATATAGAGAGAGATAGATATCTGAAAGGATGACTATCCTAGACACTATTCTTGGAGATGGCAGGTATATTTCTGGGGAAAGAATTCCTTATCCTTATCCATGATTATAATATTACAGTCCACATAGAATTGAGTTGCCAACTCAATATTTTCATCTGACATTGGGTTTTCATTCCAGGATTAGGGTTTAGAGTTTAGAGGTCCTCAGTTGTCCAAGGATGGAGTATCTTGGCAGTCTTATTATATGTGACTGGGGGAAAAGAGGGAGCAGTGTGGACAGCAATAAGTGGGGCAATAAATATGAAAGTGACCATGAGTGTGGCAGTGGAAGTATTATCAGCAAAGGGTATCCTTGGAATTGGTTAATGAAGATGACCTAGAGTGGCTGCTAAATAGATCTCCCTCAGTGGGAATGAAGTCCTGTCATGGGTGAGGATGAGGTCCCTCTGGAAGATAGCCTGAATGGAGTCAAGTGATGCTGTGTGAAGTTGCATTGGCCAGTGTGAGGGTGAGAGAAAAGAAGATTCAGATAGAAGAGAGTTCCTTGGTAGGGGAATTTGTCATGGAGGTGGAGAAAGTGAAAGAATTTTCATCTTCTTGGAGTGCCATCAAAATTCTAGGGCCAAGACTTAGATAAGGTAGAGGAAGTCAGTGGCAGTTGATGTTAAGATTTACCATATTTCTTTTCTTTCCTTCACTTCCTCTCATACTATATGCTGTATTAGGCAACTGAAATATGCCAAGTATATCTCTTTTCTTTCTCCATTTCTATCTCCAATGAAATTGCTAGAACATTCTTTAATGTTTCATGCTTATCTTTTTTTCTCAGACATCTACAGTCCACAGCACTTGCTGTGCAGCTTATCTTGTTTTTCATAACTGTTCTATGCCTCTTCTTTTCTGGGAGAGAAAGACAGAAAGGGGCCATCAACAGCTGCAGAAGATGGGGAAGTCATGTGGGTGTTTCTTTTTGTAGTTGAAAAGTTTTGCTGCAGAATGCCATAAGTCTGTTTTAGCTCCTGGGTATTTTCTAATAAAGCATAACTCTGCCAAGAAATAAGGTATTGCCTCCAATTCCCTGGTCTGCAATGGGCTATGATGACTTCTATTTCATATTCTTGCTGGAATAGACATCATAGACACTCATGCTGATAGTATTATTGGAAGTTGCTTAATAGAATGCAGTATAGCAATTATGATGTCTAATTTATCAAGAACAAGAGTTACCACTAGTCAAGGGCAAGCTGGAGGTGACTGTTCTGTTCAACACCCATGTCAACCTGGTGTAATGTATTCCTGCAGTGGTATTAATACAAATTTGACTTTGAACTTTGAATATAAGATAAAGTGAATCATCCCTCTTGCACAACTTCAAACCATGGTATATATAATGGAGGACCTCATTGAGCATTTTTACCATTGCAAGAAATGTAGAATGATATTGCTTAAGAACTAGGAGATCACTTTCAGTGTTGCCACTCCATAGCATACAATTCAGCTATACAGTAGTGCTAGCAATAAAAAGAAGAAGAGAATGTAAATCCATATACTACAGCACTGACAAGTGCAATGTATAAAAAGGAATACACTGCTAGCATTGGTTAGACTACATGCTCATAATGTATTAATTACCTGTATAAAAACTCTTCATGACTACTTCTTTAATGGTGGGGTATGTGAAGTTGTTCATTTTTCCCTACTAAAAGTATAAGCTTTGATTAGTGGAGAATATCCATATATGAACTCACCAAGACCACCATGTAAAAACATTGAACCTTTAATCAACTGAGTAGCAATATCTTCCACCCATTGTACCTGCTCTAGGGATATTAAATCTTGGAAAGGGATGAAACCATATATAATAGGACCAAGTTATTTTTAACTATACAGTGACTCCAAAAATCATTCCAATATCTAACCTTGAAGTGACCCATAAATCAAACAAAATACAAACTATTGGCTATGAATTGTTCTTTAGATCATATGATTTGGTTCAGAGGTTGTTGAAATATGGCTAAAACAAAACTGCTATGCCATTGGAACAGTTTGTGTACATTAAAAAAAAAAACAGCATATTTAATATTAATCAGCACTTGATATAGCCTCCTTTGGCTTTAATCACAGCCTGAACCCTTCTTGACATGCTTTCAGTCAACTTTTGACACTCTTCCATTGGTATCTATTTTCACATCTACTACCACAATTCCAAAATTTCTCTAGCAGGGTTTTCATGCTCTCCTAGCCTTCTTTTGAGGTAACCCCAGAGATGTTCAATGAAGTTTAGATCAGGAGACTGTGCAGGCCAGACCATGGTGTCAAATTCCTGCTCTTTTAGTCACTCTTTCACTTTCCTGCAAGTATGCTTGGGGTCATTGTCCTGCTGAAAGATATGATTATGAGGATTGAGATCACAAAATTACAGAGTACTCAGCAGTTCATCCTTCAAAATCCAGAGGTAAAGGTCTTCATTCATCCTACCATCAATCTTGCCAGCATAGCCAACTCCCTGCCAAGTCATACACCCCTATACCATTACAGAACCTCCTCCAAATTTAACTGTCTCCTATATTAGCCTATTACTAAACCCCTTACCTGGCTTTTTCCAAGTCCACTTGCATCCATCTGACCTCAGACAATTGATTTTGGATTCATTAGACCATATGACTCTATTCTAGTCTTCTATAGTTCAATTCTTGTGAGCAATAGCAAAATCTAAGTGAGCCAGCCCCTTGCAATGCTTAACAGCTAGAAGGGGGCATTTGGACTTGACTACAGTCTTCATTTCAGCTTTCTTCAAGTAAAGACAAACAATATTAGAATGAAGTGGTTGGTTGATAATATTAGAGAGTACTTTGGTCACTTGAACAGCATTCTTAGCCTTTTAAGAGGTAATAAGATAGATAGTAGATCAAATATTGATAGAGGAAAGCTTAGTTGGATAGCCTTAAAGAGACTTCTGAAGGTTGGAACACTTCTTAGAATGAAGTCTGGATATGGTGGCTATACCAACACCAGTACTAGATGTAATGGAGTGCAAAGAATGACCAGCATCAAGCTAGGAGAGGACAGTGTTCTCTTAAATAGCAGAAAGAGATCACATGATGATAGTAGGGAATAAAGAGATGTAGGAATGTTTTTAAACTTAGACATAATGTTGATATGTATATCTTTGTTTGTAGAACAAAACAAAGGCAAATAATATATTGAATCATGATGATCCTATATCTTTTAATGAAAGTACAAAAATTGTTCCAATAGTATAATAGTTTCATTTTAACCATATCCCAACAACCCCTAAGTCAAACCACATGACTCAAAGATCAATTTATAGCCAATAGTTTGTACTTTGTTTGGTCTCACCAAAGCTAAGTGAAAGTCCCACAGGTGTTTATGTTCACATTAAGATTAGGTATTGGAATGCTTTTTGAAGTCATTATAATTGCAAAGTAGAAATATCAAGAAGGCACTAAAACCCACTTATAAAATGTCAGGGTGATAATAATGTAAAATACGCTGAGGAAAGCAAGTCAATTCCAGGCAATAATGCTCAATACCATTGTTGTGAAATATGTCATCATCAACTCTCTTGTAAGTTGAAATTTATACTAATTTTTTTTACTAATGGACTCACTTTGCAGATCAGACAGACTCTCAAGGCAGTGCAAACAAAACTAGCTGCCTTTCTAAAATCTTGCACTAAAAAATGCTGAAATGTTTACACTATATTACCTACACTGATCTAGTGGCACTGGAGCCAGAAAAAAATGAGCTGCTGTAATTACTGATCAGGATTATCTAGATCACTTCTTCTTTCATATATATATATAATTTTGTCAACAGAGTCATTTATATTATAGGAGGTTGGTATAGCTGGTTTAGTTGCCAAGCTAGTAACCTGGACAAGACTATTTTTAACTTGGATTAACTTAAGGGTTATATCATGTGGTCTCTTGAAGAACTTCTCAACTCTCTTTCTATTGGTAAGTTGATGCTTTAAATACTATACAATATAGCTATCATTACATATTTAAAGAATGTACTTGACTTTCCTGTACCCATTACTTTCTATCAAAAAGGGACTAGAATCATTTATTTACTCTGAATTAGAAATCAGCCTTCTAGTCAGCACTTATTGTGGAAGTCAAGAGATTTCTCCATTTTATGCAGGATCTATAACTTGCCTGTGTACAATTGCACTTTTTAACTCAGGCTAAGATTCTATAGCCATGGAATTCAATTTTTGAGACCAAGTTCTTTAGAATGATAATGACTTCATTGTCATCCACCACAGTATACTACTTTAGTCTTTATATTCTAGAGTAGCCAGCTTATGTTGAATCATTTCTATAGTCCTTAATTTAGACTGATAAATTATTAGTATGTCAAAACATGTATGGCTTGACCTTAGACTATCTATTTATTCAGACTATATCATGATGATGTTAAATATAAACATGAGTACTAATGCTATGCTTTGAAAACTCCCAATTTAATTTCAGTATAAATAAGATTAGTGTTATGCTTGGCCCTTAGGAGATGAGTATAGCCTTGAGAGGCAAGGTAATGGCAGGGACAAGGAGGTTCCTGAGAGGACTTCTCAAGTGGAACATCAAGGGTTTCCCCTTAGTAGTTCTAAGGTGGATGAAGAGTTCAAGGTAGTGCCCACTCAAAGTAGGGCAAGGACTTATAGAGGCAAGGGAAGGGCAAGGGAAGGGAACTTGTGATATATTCCTAAGAGTACTCAAGGAGGTCAAGCTTAAGGGAAATACATGGGCGATGTATGTGGGTTTATATAAGAACCAAGGCTGGTTTATGGCAGGTCAGAGATAAGAAGATAAGCAGATGAGTTATGAAACAAGAAGAGTGAGTCATCTGTGATAAGAAATAAGGGCTGTGTCCAACTATAGTAATACAATGGAAGGTCATGGAATGTGTTGGAACATTCCAGGGATTCCTGGAAAAGATTTAGGTAAAACGACCGGGTTAAGTCAGTGATGCAAGCACGAGACAAGAGCAAGGGAAAAGACAAGATGGGGAAAGAAATCGTAACAATTAGCCTCCAAATTCAAGTTGTACTTGGAATCAACTTCAACCAGCTTTTTGGTTACCATTTTCATTGCCTCCATTCCACCAAACTATTACACCATGAGATCCAAGTACAGGCAAGGAGTTTAAAATGTTCATTCATGCTAAGTCAAGAGTATTATCAGTATAGGCAGAAGTGTTGTACTCACAAGTCTGTTATTGGATCTGTTAACTTGAGTTTTTGTTGATCAATAATCCATCAAGAGATTTAGAAGAGTTCAACAACCACTTCAGGGGACCCCTGAAGTGTCAACAACATGCCTACATTCACTTTTCCTTCACATCTTTTTAAAGTCCACTTCTTCTTTAGTCCATACACCACCACATTAATCACTTTGCATATATGATTCATTAATAATATCTTGCTGACTGTATCATAATTAGAACATAGCTATATATCTTTCTATACTATGAAGAGCTCAATGCTCATTGGTATCATGCACTGGAATTAAATAGTCTGCTGATGTCTTCCAAATATAGCATCAATCATTTACAAAGCCTTTTGCAACCCACTGGCTCTGTCAACAAGGATCTGGTTGATGAGTAAGAGGATAACAAGAGCAAAACTGCTGCCACCTGGGTCTGCTATCAAAGATCTCAAGAAGTAGCAAGATGATGATCATTCTGCTCCATTCAGGTATAACATTGATGAGCAGATAAATGCAGATCCAGTAAGATTATATTTTGTATCTATATCAACTATAAATCAACACTCTACTCATCAGGATATAAATAGTGGTCTCAAAGCACTCAAAGTTTATAATCATAATATAACAGAGCTCCCCTGATTGGACAAAAGAGCAACCACTTTACAAAACAGACATGATTTATTCTTATATATACTATATTCACATCCTTCTAGTTCCACAAGTTTTGGCTCAAGCTTGAAAACTAGTTACACCAATGGCAATACAAGTATCATAAAGAAGACTTCACTTCACCTTGACAAAATGCTGCCAGATTCTATCCACCAGCATAACAGATGCTGAATCATGAGGTAGTGCAACAGATGGGCTCCATTCTGGTTGGCGATATGTTGAACAACATACAGGTCAAACCCACACATTCTTGGGGGTGAGAAGAAGGCTATCAAAACATTCCACTTGCAGTGTGTGTGCACAATGGTATAAAACAGCTGGATCTAGTGGTTGTGATATCAATGAGGGAGAGAAGAGAAGCTGAGGGAGCTACTTCATTCATATCCATTGCTTAAAGTGCAGCTAGAAGTCTAGACCTGCACATGTATAGGATTTTGGCCAGCTGCTTCATTTTATATTCACAAGCAGCAGCTAAGTATTTTGACATGCATTTCCTCACTCCTCCTAGCTCATTGAAGCTTTTGTGGAGTGGTCTCATCAGTAGCCTGTTAGTGCTTTGGGGAAATTGGCTCAAGTATGTGTGATGACAGTACTTTATGCCTGATGTCTTGTACTTTCACTTCAAGTGTAGAGGGCTAAATAGTTGCTCACTGGAAAATTTCTAAGCTATGAAAGATGTTGGCAAGTACATTCTTGTCATGTGTTTTAATGTTCTGCATATGGTGTTGGCCTCACCTTGCTACCTACTGGAGACTTCTGCATAGCCTATGTATTATAAGGCTATTAACCATTATATTTGTGTCATCAATTGTTAGAATTTTCATTTAATGAAGTTGCATGTGCACTCTCTTAAATGCCATACATGACACACACTTGAACAGCCAGGTTCTAAATCATGGTGATTTTATGGGATTAGGAGCACCACTTTGCATTGCAGCTCTATGGGACTTGGCATTCATGGCACTGCAGTGACCACATGCTTACTTATGTGACCCTGCAAAATTTACACCAGTATTTCATTTCAACTAGCTATTTTATTACCATATGTCAACCATAATCCCCAAGGAAAGGAAGCAGCCAGTATGGTCCTAGTACCTATTGCTTCGATTTGGCATTGGGCCTCTCCCAGGTTATTGAAAAAGCAAAGATTAGCATTCATAGCACCTCCACCATTGGTACACAAAAGTCTAGTATTTGGTGGTGTTTCATAGTTGACCAGCATTGACAGTTATATGATATCAATTTCAGTGATCTGCATGCATATAGGGTCTCAGCCAGATTATCAATAGAACATATATAGAGCACATATAATAGCTGAAGCTCATGTCTTCATCAGATGTAATGAAGTGAGACAGACCTGTTTCACAGTTCAATGGTCCTATCAATCAGCAAACTGGAAATGTGCAGGCATAGTCCTCCCAAGCATAGTGTTACAAAAGTTTAGGCTATAATATGTTCATTAAGCATTATTTTCTTCTCGCTTGGCCAAATGGTTTGCCAAACAGAAACCTCATATGTAGCCTATATATCTCATAGTTTACTTCAGAGGACTCCATTTGAGGGTGTCTTAGACACATCTTTTTCTACCAAAAGATATATCTAAGAGACAAGTTTTCTATGTGTTATCACAGACTTTTTAGAGTGTTTTGGGAATGTGTTGCATATTGTATTATGATGTATTTGGCATCATATTCTATATTGGAGAGAAACACATTGTGATATACAAAATGACAATTGTACTACATGATTTATCATATGTGAGAAATATTCTGGATTTTTTGTTATGTATTTTGCTAATGTAGAAATACA
>JBBPMC010000400.1:0-23802 GCA_038090115.1 Strobilomyces echinocephalus | reverse complement strand
ATGTAGCCAATGAGTAGTATTTGCTATTAGATTGTGTTTAAGAAAAAGTAAAGCATGTCCAAATGGTTCTGTTTGAATCAAAGAAAGCTGTAAGGAGTTCTGCCAGCTTCTGAGCTTGGTCTTTGGTATGTATGTGTTTGTGTGCTATTATAGGCTTCCATGACACTGCACAAACTAAGTTTGTGCAGGTCATTCGCTGGGAACAGAAATCAATCGTCCCCGATTGACCTTCTTTTTTGACTTATAAATGATTAGGGTAGGCATATGGGCGGCCATTTGATTCAGGAGGCAGTCCTAAGAAAGATGTAACCTGATCTCTTGTTTCTGAATCTGGGGTTGATTCTCGGCTAGTCTCTTCCTATAAAGCTTGCGTAACAATAGAAGGATGGCTAGGTAGAAAGGGTGGATGAAGTGGATGTATCATTCTAAAACTTTCAGGTGCATATTGGCGACCTGGCTGTCTATGGACAGCTTCATTCAAGCGCTGGTTGTACATGTATGCATACTTGTAGATTACATAACATGACTTGCACGTCCAGGTAACCATTGGCTGGTTTCCTTGCTGTGGTTGTAGAGTTACGATGGCATGATACTCTACTGGTGCTGGTGATGGTGATGGTGAATGCACAGTTTGGTTTAGATTATGATGTGTCTCCTGATAGTGTTCCCGTAATGCTCTCTCTAGAATAGGGAAGAGTTCATTGATGAATCTTTCTTCAAGAAGATGATGTGACGTTTCACCAGCAGGAAAGTCAAAAGTATGACTTGTTTGTTGGATGCTCATTGCTGGGGTGGGGTAAAATAAAATGGTAGAGATTGATTGGGTTCTGAGAGGCTGGGTGTCAGGGGTAGAAATAGTTGTGTGCTTTATCGTAGGCACCAAGTGGATTGGAAGGCCAATGTGATTCCTTTGCGAGGATCAAGTTTAAGTATGTTACTTCAAGTACCAGAATAATGTACGGTGATTATTGTAGAGGTTGGTTATCAAAGTGTAGGTGATAGGGCAAGTGCTATCCAAACGTACTATGTGAATCATTGGTAATAGCGTGTAGTAAAACGTGTCCAGGCAGTAAGGCGAAGGTAAGGGAAGGATTGTTGTTTCGGTCAAAAAGGAATGGGGAAGGACGGTAGTTGGTAAGGCAATGGTTTCGTCCAAAGTAGTAAAGGTGATTAAAGAACAGAGATGGTGATGGACGGAGCCAATCAATGGAAATGGATAGAACATATGGGTCCGGTAGAGTAGTGTTGCGATAGTAGGTCAGGGATGGAATAACATCAATGTAAACAGTACCATCAATGATGTTCAGGACTTTGGCAAGAATCTTCTGTGTTAATACACAGGGGATCAAAGGTAGGGGTCTGAGGTATAATATACTTGACCAAAAGGGGGTTTGAGAGCATTTGCTGTCATTCTAGGACCTTGTAGATGGACTAACACTTGATCCAAAGATATGGAAAAGCAGAGTCTAGAAGTCTGAAGTGTAGACTCAGTGAAAGAGGTTGAGAAGAGGCTGAAAGAAGGTTGAGAAGGTGTAGAGAAATGTTTTCAAGGGTTGTGAAGAGTTTTCAAGTCATCTGACAGGTGGTAGAAGTGGTAGTAAAATGTAGATATGTGTGTAAATACACAAAGTGTCCTGAATTAAGTAGGTTTTAGCCTATGTAACTAAGATACAAATCATTGTAAGATATAGGAGGAAATTTAATTAGGGTGATTCAAAGCAAGAAAAGCAGTTTGAAAACTATAGATAGGATTGATATCTTGTTCAAAGTGTGGGGAAAGCATTAGACTTCCAGACTTATGGGGTGAGAATGTCAGTCCACTTGCAATAGGGCTGAAAGTGGTTCAGGATGTTGGTCTTTTGATCTAAAACATTGTTAGGTGGTTAGGGTTGAATTGGATGTTATTAGGAAAGGCTTAGAATGTGGCCAGTTGTGTGAATACCACTATGGAGTATTCTGACGCTCCACAGTACATTGATTGTCCAATGCTATTATCTTGTATGATGTCTGTTATGTGATGGCCATAGGAGCGTTGTTTATAAATGTGTCCACTGCCAGATTTGATGTTAGATTCTGTGCAACTTGGCTCATCCAGACATTATGTACACTATATGTGATTGATGCACCACTACAGTGTAAAACATCAGTTCCTTCTATGCTAAAGATCAATAGTAGAGGTCTTGAGTGCAATAGGCTCAACTCAAAGGGAGTTCAAGAGTATTTGCTGTTGTCCTAGGGCCTTGGGAATGAATGAAAGTGCAGGAAAACTGGAGTCCAAAAGTCTGAAGTGCAGACTTGGTTCAGAAGGTTGAGAAGAGGCTAAAGGAAGGTAGAGAAGGTATGGAGGAAGGTTTTTGGGCATTGGAAAGGGTTTTCAGGCAGTCTGATAGGTGGTAGAAGTGCAGATAAAAATATATAAGGAGTCCTTAAGTAGGTCTGAGATCACCAGACCTTGTAAACTAAAGTATGATGTGCTGTCAGAGATAAGGGAGTACCTAAATGGAGTGGTCCAAAGTAAAAGGAAGTAGTTCAAGAGCTGTAGGTAGGACCAACATATAGTTGGTCATGCAAACTTATGGTTGAAAATATTGATCCACTTGCAATAGAGATGAAAATAGTCTGAGTTATTGGTTGTTTGACCTAAAATGTTGTCAGATGGTTGGAATTGGACTAGATGTCACCAGAGAAGGCCTAAAGAGTGGCCAATTGCATGGATATCACTGTGGAGCAATCCAGAGTGCCATAACAGCCTGCTTCAGAAGGCTTAGTCTAAGGTACATGTATATGGTGGATTTTGAGTTGATAACACACTATCATAAATGCATTACAGATAATGATATCTAAGTGTTTCTCAATATAACTTGCATTTTGACAGGTTGAAAAGAGTGTCACTTTATAAAAGGCTATATAAATAATATAAATAAATTGTTCATCTTGCCAAGGATGAGTAGTGGTTTTTGTTAGTGATTTAAAGTCTGGTCCAGTTTGGTTTTCATTGCCTTTTTTTTGGCATAATCAGATCATAACCAGTTTTTTACTTACCTTGACTTTATACAACCAAACTGCAACTAGTCAGATATGATTATGCTATATGATTGTGACTAGTCCTAACTGGTTGCCACCCTATATGATCAACTTGTTGGCACACTGCTTATCCATGAAGCCATTTGACACCACCTCTTTTCTTTTCAAGCACTTGATCACTATCTTCCTTGTCTCACAATGATCTTCTCTCTTCCTCCCCCTCCCTTTTCATTTTCCTCTCTGATATAACACCAACAACAACAATGATCCATCACTTTGTTGTTCTCTCACTCTCACCTATTTCTCTTCCTAGATAACACCACTTCCACACTTTCATCCGCACCTCATTCTTGTCTGCTTACCTTTGCCTATCTACCTCCTTTAGCAACACAATGCTATTATATTCTTGTTTTTGTCCTCACCCCCTTCATTCTCTGTCCTCAGCCCACCCCTCCTCCAAAGCAATGATGACCAATAGCAATGACACACCTTGCCTATTACCTCACCCTCTCACCATTGCCATTGCTGTCTCTCTCCCTCTCACCTGTTGCTCTCCCTCTATCCTGATGATGTACTAATGATATCTGGCCATCACCATCACCAACCTTTGACTAAGAATGCTCTTTCATGTCTATCAGAATCTTCTGTGAATCTTTCTGGTTATTTTCATAGACTTTGTGATAGATAACCTTAAGCTTGTTGTTGTTTGTCTCTTCTGTGATGGACTTGAAGGTTTACTTTATGTTGTGTTCCTTGTATACATTCAACCATGCCTGATATGCTTTCACCAGCTTTTCCAGGTGTGTAATGAATTTGGCTTTTGTTGTGACATTCATATTTAATGCTGACTTGTGTAAATTTAATGCAAACTGGTCTTCATTCTCTTTGTTCTTATTGTTATTAAAGGCTGCATCACAGTAAATCTTCAGATGTAGTCTGTTTTCTAGTAACAACACTTCTAAGGAGTTAAATTTGTTAGTGTGTGTCTTTTTATAGCATTGTTGATAGATATTGATGTTAAGGGCCTAGTTGTCACCATATCATGTTAGCAATGGCTGTGCAAAAAACATACTATGATCTACCTTTGTAGTTGTGATGATGCTCATTCACATCCAATGGCAATTCATCCTGCAACAAAGATCTACTGGTGGCATTGTGCCACATCACCAATAAACCCTAGATGGTGTTAATTGCTCACTTCACTTTGCACTGCTGCACATCGGCCACCACCTCCATCTTCAAAGCTACCAATAAACTACTGTATCCTTTAACACCAGTGGATATATTCAGTCAAGTCAAGTCAACCACCTTTTTGGAGGTTTATTTTCTTCTAAAAGGATCTTACTTTGAACTCTGTGACAACAACCTAATTAAGTTCTTTAGGTTTGTTTGAACCATTAGTGTGGTTTGACTTGAATCCTTTGCCTCTTATTGATACTGCAGGTAGTACTATGCAAACACATGAAGTGCTATCATGCCACTACAAGGCTGACAATAAAGGAGTTCATGTCAATAGGAAATGATGATCAATACCTCAACAAGAGCAATGGTAGTGAAGTTATGCATTATACAGATAACAGAATTCCATGGTATAGCTTTCTACTCCCAGGTTGTTCAATCCATCAAGCCAAGATCACAATGACCAGCAAACAATTTCAGAAAATGTCACTGCTTTTTCCATAGCATCATGAAGTTTGGAGGCACCTGCACCTCATTAAATTTGATTCCTATCTTCATTGCAGCCTTGATAGTTGTGTACATTTTAAACCACTCATTATTTTTACTGTTTAAATTCTGACAATCTCTTATTTTCTTTTCTGTGACTTCTTAACACTATTATTGTCATTACCTGCATTGGAGGTATCATCTTCTCCAATAATTGTCTTCAATTCCTCTGTGTCCAACGTTATGCATGTAGCTTCTAGAGGTTTGTTGAGTATCTTTATTTTCTTTGTTATTTTCCCTTTACTCTCCTCTTTCCTTTCTTTTTTTTTCATTATGATTGTGAAGAATTAACCATGCTGATCACCTTCTGCAGATCCTTTGATGGATGCCCATTAGAAGTAATACTGAACAGCACCAAAAAGCACTACCTATATTATCTTGTATAAGGATTACTTAATGGCAAGCAACTGCATTTTGAGGTTCACAAAACTACTATATTAACTTTACAACATGTAGATTACCTGAAAATTAGTTAGTCCAGTAATGTAATGATATAAATAGAACAACACTGCATAGACTATCTCACCATGCTCATCATATTTGATGTTTCTGTGATTGAGAATTACTCAAACCATTAATGCACTTGCTGAACTCAGCTGCCAGTATGCAGTTCTGATGAAACATTGTATGTTAGCAAATTGTTCTAACAATTGTGAGAACTATATCAAAGTCATGAGTATTCAATATGTGAATAAGACAATGACTTGGATAACACATCTCCAACAATACACAGGACAACATTCAACATTGTGACCAAACATATTTTGAGATAGGAACAGGACTGTATTATTCAAACTGCTGAACATCACACTGTGAATGCAAGAGCAAAGCACCTTAATCTTTAGGATTGCCCACTTTAAACACTCCTGATCAGCATTTTTACCATTATCCAATTCAACATCAAGAGTGGTTAGTAAGGTAATGATTATAGGCAACTGGTTGATGATCTTCTGTAAGTAGTCTTTTATTGCTGACTTCCATTGGTACAACCATTGATTTGTGAATAGATTACTAATCTCTGTGTTTGGATCAAGATGGTATGTGAACATGTTATTAAAACACTGCTGGACAATATATGCAGTGCTTTGTGTGCCAACTCTCTTTTTGCCCTTCTTTTGAAGGTCCACATATATGTTACCAATGTCAAGCTTTGCCTGATATTCTACCTTGGAAATTTCCTATTTCAACAATAATAGCTTCTCAATATGAGTCTTGTCAAGGACAATATCATTGAAGCAACTTGAGGTAAGTTTTTTCATGTCAATCCACATGAATGTGATAACCTATCCATAAATAAATCATTTTCTTTTAAATATCTGTAAATACTCATACTGCTAGCCATATCAATTATTGTTACATGCAGCTATAACAAGTCCATTATATCAATCTCATCAAACATATAAATACTGAGGTGTTCAGTATAATCAAGGAATAACCACATATAGTCCTGTTTAAGAAGGTCAATACACTTTTTTTCCAACCCCTTGAGCTCCTCAAGGAATTCAATGTCATGGTATGTATGTCTAATTCATTGTTTTCATTGTTTGGATTTGATAAAGCAATTCTTCTAATGGCATTTACTTGTAGATATGATTGCTTACATTTTTAGACAAATACAAGCTGAGCTTGTGTGTACCACAATCTATAAAGGACAACAGTTGACACTTCACATACTTTTCATTATACTCACTTGAATCATAGAGTATAATAACCCATTGCCTACCAAAGGCAAGGGTTACCTGGAAGTCTTCATGTTTTGGCCTATGTCAACTATACTATAAGTTCACCTTGGCTACAACATCTTTAGCATTTGTCCTATCTCAGTCATTGTGCTCCTTGGCTAATTCTTGATGTTTCTTTGTCAGTGTCTTCATTCAATTCTAGCCATTAATAAAGTAATTAATGCTGCATGATCAACAGAACATTTACTAGAAGTAATATACAGGAAAACATCACCTTTATATTGACATTGTCTATATATTTCTATTTGAAACTATTTCAATATTTTCTAGCAATAGTATCTTTGTCATGATAAAATCAATAATACTTAGCTAGTTTAAGCTTAATCAAAGATGATGTAAAAAAACAGACTGTGGTATAATTTTAAATCAATCAATGTCTTAGATTATTTTTTATCAACTATAGCCAAAACCAGGAAGTCTTAGAGAAGAGGTAGTGATGTTGGAATCAAAAATGGACAGGCTTAGAAAGATCCAAATTCAAGTGAATTTAATGGGAGGATATCTTATACAAATACATTCTATATATATGTGTGTTGTATACTGATCTACAGATATAAAACTATGAAAGAAATTGAAGTCTATATTCTATACTCTATATAGGAATATATCATAAATAAATATATCATGAGGGGTCTATATGCATACTAGTGTGTACTTCCATAATATGAGACATGATGCAATCACCAAATATAATATGAAATATATTAATGTTTTAGATATTACATAAAAGCATAAAAATATATATAGTACTTTTTTGATATAGAAAAGGTAGAAGGCACTGCTTTATGAGCATAGATGGAGAAGTAACCTGACTTCTATAGATAAGAATCTAAAAGAGCATTGGATAGATAAAAAAAAGAATAGTTATGTTATAAACAAAGAATAAGGCTATGGCTGGTAATCATGTGTTTTCGAAGGTCTAAATTAAGGTCTAGCCTCTCTAAAGGTTGGTGTGTGGTGGCATAGCTAATACTTCTAAAGATCATTGCCAAAGACTCTAGAAATAATGTGACAACATCCAGGAATTAAAAATACAAAGATTGCTTTTATTTAATTAAGGAGATAGCTAAGGCACTGCCATAGATAAGATAAGATATAATAGCACAGCCACTGATGAGAGATAAGATAAGGTGAGGCACCGCCATAAGATTAGATTAGATAAAGTGTAGTTTTATATTTAAAAAAAATCAAGGTTATTACTTGATCAAGACCTTGATAAGTTGGTCTTGTAGTCAGAGCTTTGTTCAATAAGAGTAATCTATACTCTATTAAGCTTGCAGAGCTTGCTATTATGATACAATTGTAATAAACAAGCCAAATTAGATTATTTAAAAGTAGTTCAATAGCTTCCTTATTTTAAGCTGACTTTTTGATAAAGTATATTAGTTATGATAATATTTCATGTCATCTATCATTTGACAAAGATTCCACATTCAATATGGATATAAAAACTAGCTCAACTAGATCTATTGTTTCTTAATCACCATTCTTAATTTTGTAAATTTACTTCAATTTTGAAATCTTATATAGTATTTGAAGGTCTAGGATCAATTCTCATAGAACTGGAGTCCTAGTTTTCAGATCTTGAAACCAAAAAATATCAATCTTGAATTGGTTCCAGAATCAGTCCTAGTCTAGTTGTTTCCAAATAAGACAATAAAACTGGACCAGAATAGACTTTTAAACACTACGATTATATTCTGAAGTCCACTGTGTCTTATTTTTGGTTGCTTACAGTAGATTGCAGAGTTGTCCTAAGTTAATTCAGTGGATGACTAAGTGCCCAAACCAAGCTTTTTGCTCTCAATACTTTCCTTGCTAACACTTTTGAAAGCTGTAGATTTACAATATTTGATAGTTATCTTGTTTTTAATTGTTAAGAATATTACTGATGCTTTACAATGGTGAAAAAAACATTGTCAAGCATTATTCTTGCTTGTTTAATATAGTATAGAACTATCTTGCTATCTTTCATAAACTTTCTATTTGTTTGTTGGCTAAGATAAGTATATTTGCAACTAACCATTAATTAGCTATATTGATAAATATTGAGCAATTGTTTAGCCATAGCCATTTTCTTCTCATCCATGTTCAGTCTAGTTTGTTATCACAGTTGATATAGGCCCTTCTATGTCTTATACTTTGGGGTGCTCTTGATCTAATTAAGAATAAGAATCTACAAAGTGTTGCTAATTTTGCTAATGCGATGGGAATGGCAAGGTAATTCCAGAGAGTTTGCATACTATAGATGGTAATATTAAAAAGTAGATATATGCTTTTAGTACCTAGTAGTTGAAAAAGTACTATGCTTTATTTTTTGCATGAATCTGTAAATATGGGTATGAGTATAGCCTCAAATACTCATGGGTTCACTCATTAGAGTCCTAATCATCAACTTTTAGAATGAAAGGATCTCCTTAGGCATTATCTTGCAATACTTTGAGCCAGGTGGAATACTATTTGATTGATTAAAGTTGATATTGGCAACCAGATTCAATGTCCAGACCATTTTTCTGGTTAGGATAACACTGAGTTATTGAGTCAATGAAATAAATCACTGAATGTGACCTAGGCAGTCCATGTTTGATCACACCTATCATATATGCTATCTTTGCATGGATCTATGCAACAGTGAAGAATGTTAGTAAGTCAAGAGTAGAGAAAGTAAAGAGAAAGTGGTGAAAAACAAGAGAATATTGATGGAGATAGTCTAATCCACTAGGGAAATTGGCAAAGAATGTGAATAATGTGGACTTTAATTTATTGGCAATGTGAATAGATTCCTTGCCTTTAAATTGCTCATCATAGCAGCTGTTTCTGGCTTTTGCTAGAATCTAATCCTAAAGCAGTGAGTTATTGCTGCTACTTGAACTATTGATTGTCCACTTTTGCTTTTAACCAATCTGCTAATTTGAATAGATCTACTGCTACTATGATTGACACTGTTACTGTTGGTGTAGGAGATTTTTATTAGTGGATGATGAGCACCAGCTTTTTAAGCTGCAATATGATGCTGATAGAAATCCAACTCTTTGTATGAGTGGGGGATTGTGTATTCAAAAGTGTAAGCATTTTCTAAAAATAAATGAATATGGTAAACTCTTAGTCTACAAGTAAGGCAAAGTAGAAGTTGAGGATATCAAAGAAAGGGAGAGAGATTTTGACAAGAAATTTGATATTCAAGACTCTTTTGGATAAAGCAAAGATAAAGGCAATAAATCCTTTGTTGGTTTCTAGGTAATTTCAAAGACTTTTCGCTGTTTCATTCTTTTCAAAGTGAAAAGCTTAATTAAGACACTTAGCCATCCACTGAATTAACTCAGGATAATTCTAGAGTCTACTATAAGTGTTATATTCTAGAGTCTACTATAAGTGTTATATTCTATTCTACACAAGTCAAACTCTATTTCTATAGACTTCACACCACATCAAGAACTTGCAAACTCTACTTTGTTTTCATGCTAGATATTATACCACATCTTCAGAGTTTCCTCCTACTGTCCCCATTCACATATGTTAACCCACTTCATAGAAAACCCTGAACTTGTGTCTCGCTTAGGATACACAGCTCAAGCTTTCACTTTCCTCTTTATTTTATCTTACTTATGTTTTGCAATACTATGCTCTACTAGTATGCTCCACCTTCTTATATATAAACCATATGATACTTGCTATACTTTCTAGTTTAAATATCATCGAGGACTCAACTTCTCTGTCTTCTACTCAAGTCTCCAAGACTCTCCTCTAACTACTCTGCTCAATTTCATCACTAGTTAACATTAAGTTTTACTCTGCCAAGTTTTGCTTCCTGTAAATCTGGGATCAGAACTTTGACAAGAGCATAGTACTTTACTTGAATTGCTGAAGGCAAGTGTTATAATTGGATCATAACAGCAAGCTTATCAAAGCCCATCCAAGCTTATTTAAGTTTATCAAAGTGTAGATCACTCTTATCAAGTCTTATCAAGCCATTGGAATGGCTTATCAATGCTTATATAAAGGCTAGATGCCTTATCATTCTTATCTAAGGGATTGATCTCCTTATCCATTCTTATCAACTGCACAACAGCTATTCTATCTTATCCTACTAGATCTTAAGGGACCACACCCTTGTGGCATGATGTCAAGACATGCTTTAAACATGTAAGTGCCTCATGGCAGCTTTATTCCCAAACCTAGATCTCTCCTCAGACCATGCTTGATATATGCCTATATCCTAGATCCTTAATCACTTTAGAAGCATGCTATGCTTCTACCATGCTTTTCATGCATATCATGCTTCTTCCATGCTTTTTTCATGTTTCCCCCATGCCTTTCATGCATGTATTCCTATATAGGGTATAGGGTATGACCTCACTTCCTATTTATGATATATATTTGTAGATTAGACCCAAGCATGTACAAAGGGACCTTAGTAGTATATATATAGGAGTTGGATATGGCTAATAACCCCAGTCAAGTTCATCTTTTGAGTTTGTACCTCCCTAAGCCAGATTAAGCCTTGATTCCAATACCCCTCTATGTTTCCTTTCTCTATACTCCATTTTCCTTGACTCTCTAGGGTTTGGTTAGTTGCTAAGCTGGTAACCTGGAGAAGACTATCCTTGACTTGGATTGACTTAAGGGCTGTATCATCAAATCTTATCCATTCACCATAACACTGGAATATCCCCGGAATTACCAGAGTTGACTCAGTTTTAACAATAAGCAATCAAGAAGAAGATATAGAGAACTTTCAAAATTTAAGTGTACTTCATATAAATAAAGACAAACAAAGAAGGATGAGTGTTCAACTTCTAATCTGGCCTAAATTTAAATAGTCCGAGAAAAGGCAAATTTACAAAATCTAATATTTTCCTTCAATTTTGGTAATATGATTAGCTTTTCCAGACACTAAAGAGTCCCAACATGTGGCAGAATCGCTGCACAGCATCCTAGAATAAGGTCTTGGTTATTAGGTTTACAAATAGCTTTATATTTATATATTAAAGTAACAATTCCTTTGTTTACAAATCTTAAAGCCAGAACCAGTAAAGGTCAAGTTATTTTATATGCCTATAGTGCTCTGAATGCTTTGCAACCTAAATAGCTGACTGGTTGTCCATCCAAAGAACAAAAAAAACAAATGAAATCTGGTTTCTGAAGTAGCTTGCATATCCAGACAATCTCCTCACTAGCTTTAACAGCAGCAATGTATCCTGCTTCCATGATGGACAAAGCAACCAGATTTGGTGCTTGGACATCTAGGAGACAGCATCAGTATTAATCTTGACCACATAAATATCTGTGGAGTGATTATTGTCCTTGTAATCACTATGGTTTACATTAGAGTAGGTTACAAAGAGGTCCAAAGTCAATAGATCAGGGAAATAGGTGATATCAAAGTCAAGAGTACCCATAATATAGTAAAACAAGTGCTTGACTACTTTTCAATAGATACAACCAGAATTAATGATGAAGAAGCTAAGTTGATCAATAAAATAAGTAATCTATAAGGTTATTGAGTAAGTTATGGGAGAGTTAGAGTCTGTGTGGCAAGTTGATGCTTGAGTCATTTGGGTTGATATCAAATGCATGTAAATGGATAGAATGGTTAAGTCACATAAATTACTTACTACCATATATATATTTCTTTTTTAGAAAAACCATGTGGTGTACATGCTATACAGACCATTGTCTGTTCACTGTCATGAAGCTTCATATCATACTATCATCTTCTTTCTTGACTATATATACCACCACCACTCCTAAAAAAATTCTGAAATTTTACTAAAATATTCCTATGATATCCTAGATATAGATGATATAACTTTCTATGATATAAACTGCTAAGTATTAGACTTTGCCTTGGTAGGAACAAGTATAGCCTTGAAAGGCAAGGTACATAAAGGCAAGGGTAAGGAAGTTCCTAGGGAATACTCATATGAAATATCAAGGATTTCCCCATAGTTTAACTAAGGTGAATGAGAATTTTGAAAAAGTTTAGGTAAAGTGGCCAGGTTAAGCCAACAGTGCAAAATATAAAATGAAAGCAAAGATAATGGAAAAGAAAAGCATGATAGAGGAAAAAATAATAATAGTAAGGAAATTACACAACATCCATCTCATTCACCTAGGGGCAAATGTTGGAGTGGTTTTCAAAAAACTAAAAGAACTATGTGAGGACATTAAGGTTTTGATCCAACTAATCCACCTTTTTGTGGATCCATTTTTGGAGGCATGGACTAAAGTCATTAAACACATGGTGAAGTGATCATCAATTTTAGAGATGCCAAAGATGCTGTCAGCTTTGGATGTGTTGTGGTAATGGATAGTGTTGTTGTGGCCAGCATGGAAGAAATACCATATCTCAATATAGTTGTATAAGCTAAGATTCTGAACGGCATATTAGAATGGAGGAAGGGAAAGAACATGTGCTATTGGAGAGCCAGGGGTGAACATGTTCATCTTCAATCTCTTCTTCTTTGTGTCTTTCTGCTCATACTCAGCTTCTTCCACTGCAGCTTACTTTTCTTACTTGTAAAGCAGGTGACACTCCTACTTTGCTTTTTCAGCCTGGTTGGCTTTTACCTTGTGCTGAGCATTTCATGTAGCAATGTGGTTGTTTCACTCAGCTTTTCAAGCCATGATCAGATACTCAATGCCTTGGTTCTTGTTCTGTACAATGCCCATATAGAAAGATCTTCACAAATGACAATATAACCATCTCCTTAGAAATCCAGAAGTTCCTTGAAGTTGAAGTTAACCATGCTTTATACAAAAGGCCAACCAGGAAGAAATTTATGAAAATAGTGGAAAGGGATAACAAGATTGGGTGCATGTGCAGCCATACAAAGGGTGAGCCACAAGCAATGGTGGTGGTAGAAGAAGAGCAGTGCTGCCACTACTATTCACTTGATCAAAGATAGCATTATAATATAGTAAAAACCTGTTAAATAGGGGCAAATGAAATTGGTCAGATGAAAATAGTGAAATGAATCTACACCTTCATGTACAAAAGATACATAGCTGCTTTTATTTTATTAAAAGTCTGCCTTGTTCTTTTACTAGTAATATATTTGTACAGATAACCTACAAGTCTATGTATGCTATCATCTTATATTCATATCTATCAGCACTGCATTTCTAAATTTACTTGTCACCTCAATCATGATATCACAAGGGCTTAAAGACAATAGAGAATCTAGATATTCCTTATACTCCACTTGTTGCTTCTTGATTCTTTTTATAAACATACTATATCTAAGTTGGTGATAAACAATACTTATAATGCTGATTTTCTCTATTTTCCTGAGTTATTGTCTACTCTTCTTTATTTGTTTTTCCTCATCCAATATATATAGTAAGCAAGGATCAATGCTATTCAATTATTTTTTCTCAATCATCCTTACCTAGTCTATGAAAAGTTCAATTCTATTACCTAGCTAGTAATTATCAGCACTGATATCTTACACCCTTAATTGTTTTCCCTTGGTCATTCTTATAAAGGCATCTTGTCACACTAATGTATGTCTGATCTTAATATCAGGGTGAAATCCCCCCACCAGCTTCACCATCATTCTTGACCACACCACAATTAGTGACCTACTTTTAGTGCCATCTACCAGCACTAATCTCCATGCTGGTATTCAGTTCCATTTGCCTAATTCTGAATTTTTTGATATCAGCACCAGCATCTACCAATCAATCTGTTTGTTGTTCATGCCTGCACCAACCAACTTTCAGCATCATTTCTAGCTCCATCCATTCAAACATATGTTACTATTATCACAGTCTACATCAACATCCTTCTTCCTCCACTATAGTCTTTGCCTTTCAAATGCTTGCAACTTTCAAAGTAATATTCTAATAAGGTTATGCATAAAATCTATAAATATAACTAATTAGATTAAGCAATGACAAAACTATCAAATGATGATAAACCCAAAGTTTTCAAATATATCTAAAGACAAATAACTCAGGAGCTGGTAATAAATTTGAATGACATTATAATGGTAGAATTATGAAGGAAATTAGTAAGAAGTGCAATGATATATTCATTGTAAATATGGCCAAAGTTTATTATTATCTCATAATTCTTTGAAGAGAGATAACATATAGTATCAATACTATCCTTTATCAATGAAAGGATTACATCAAGCCTTATATATAATCAATCATAAGCCTGTGACCAGATTATAAAGAAACAACCATGCTATAAGAGAATTCCTTTCACCGCTGTGCAAGAGCATAATACTTGCTAAGTGATCTTAATTATCTGTATGAAGCATCTTCTTGCTTTTCATCACAGGTTTTTTTTTTGCCACTTGATTGCTAACAAACTCTATCCTAGTCTGAAATGTAATAATTTGTCATCTTTGCATAACCTTGAATAGTCATGGACAACTTGTTATTATTGATGATTGTAGTAGTTTCTATAGAACTCCATAAGTATTTAAACAATAAAATAAAGAATCTGTGTATTTAGTAGCACAACAATATATTTATCAGATATAATAAAATGAAATCAAAAACTTATATTTAAATAAGCAACAGAAGGAATAATTTGATCAAAATACCTTTCACTCAGTATCTGAACTATTGAATGTAGAGTGAAACTCACAATTATCAATCATTATAGGTCCAAGAACAAGTGTCAAAGCAGAAGTTGTTATAGCTGGCAATGGCGATAAACAGAACTAAAAATATTTAAATCTTATCTAGCTCCAATAGCTCTGAATATTGATATAGGCCAGGTCCTATTAGAATATATCTACTTATATCAATCCAACATGCTGCTTCACTTTTGTGCTCAGCAGCAGAAGTCCCAGTCTTCCTTTTCCCCTCTACTCCTCTTCCCCTCTGCCTACCTCCCCCTTTAAATCCCACCCACCACACCACTCACTGTTCTATGTCTTAGGTTGCATTTAACTTGTTATGTATGGAGGTAATGATGCTCAAACACTGTCTAAACAACCTCATTGCAGCTATATCAGCATTCTCTGTGCCTAATGACATATACAAGGTGATTCCTACCACTTCTCCCTCTGATGCACCAGTGTATATTTGGTTTGATACCAATGACAATATCTATATCAGCTGCCACTGTCCTGTTGATTTAATGAAGATGACTTTTCAAATCTCTACCTAAACCCTTCAAATATCTTTCATATGATACTGATCCCTTCTTTGTACCTCCTTTTTTTACCTCTTCTTTCTCCTTCTCCTCATAATGCTATGCTTCTGCAATAGCTAGGATTGGTTGGTTTTAACCACCAGTTGCTAGGAGTGGTATATACTTCTTATCTATTTTCCACAGCTCTACTTCTACACTATACCACTTTCCCACTGGTGCCTTTCCTTCTTGTCTCAAGTACCATCATGTCATTCATCACACACATAGCATTACACTTGCATAGAATCTAGCAACACTTTGTCTAGAGAAAGCAAAGTTCTAAGGAATGAGTTTCATATGCTTAAATTGTTGACATATGGCAACTAGAAACTAAGCTTGATTGTATAGAACTAGCTGGGAAATTATGGTACAGGATACCCTACTATTTATACATACACATTCTGGGAGAAATGGAACTATATTGACCCAAAAAAGAGATAGCCTAGAGGAGAATGGGTGTCCATAAGGCTAGAAATGTCAGGGAGATCTATAATGGAAAAGCAGAATGATAATGGAGATTGTTATGCTTAATAGCATAATAACCTGGTTTGGGCACTTTGTCAAGAGTGAAATGAAGTCTTGTAAAGAATGCTTCTAGCAGTGGCTAGATTTGAGGAATAGGTTCTTGTAGTGAAGGCTAGGGTCTATCGTGGATATGGATAACCCATGTGGGTTGTGGGTATGGGTACCCTATGGATATGGGTGGGGATATGATCTTTGGATACCCACATATCCATGGTGCGAGTATGGGTATGGGTATAGTATACTAAGAGTTGAACTTCAAAATATTTAATTATATAGAATGCTTTATAATTTATATTAGCAATGGTAAGTATATTTAACCCATGGGTATATTTATCATAGACCCTAGTGACGGCTAGACAAGATCTTGCACAAAAAGCATCAAGTATAGAAAGTGGTGCTCTGTCAGTAATACATGAAGTGATATATTGTCAGAGGAAAGCATAGAAATAAAGCACACAAACAAATGGTGATAACAAACCCTAGTTGCCAGTTTCTAATCAACAGGTAATGCTCCTGACAAGAATCAGGCATACTTCTGATGAAAGTAGTCCTTATCTGAGATTGTAACACATAGCTCTTGGTAACATAGTTTATTACTCCACAGCCCTTTAGATATTGTAATGTAGAAATAAGGAGCTGTGCTCCATTTTCCCTAATGGCTGTGTTCTAACAGCAGGCAGGGCAATGCATAACAACCATTTTGAGCTTGTAGAAGGAATGTTACATTGCCAGCAAGTTCAATGAATAATTGTCTTGACTTCTCTGTGTCATTCATGTTCTTGATTTCAGTGATTGAAAGCACATCAATGTGCATATCCAGCTTTCTTCCTGTAATGAACTGTTGGCAAAGAACAAGGTTGGGCTTTTGTACAGCATCATAGCCAAACAGATCTTTATTTGCAGAATCCACAGTTCACTTTCTGTTGTGATGTCATGGACTAGGAAATGTGGGGCAATTATAGTCAACATACCTGCTTATACTTTGCATCAATTCCTAGCTTATCTATAAGGCAAATGTGATCAGTGATCTTAGTGAAGGAATATGCCATTTCGTCTTCAGTAACCCTCCTATTAGAGGGGAGGGTAAAATGAGAGTCAGAATAGATGTCAGGTGGCAGAGAGCTAATGATATGTAACATGGTAGGTAAACTGGCTTGGACCATATGGGAGAAAGCTATCATGTTGAAGATCCTCTTGTCCAAAAACAAGGTATGAATGAAGCTGCCAGTTTGAGCCTTATTGAGCATCCAGTAAACAGCATGGTGTCATTCTCAACAAGGGGTTCCATCACTAAATGATGGAGATCCTCCTTCCAGCATAATTAGATGGATCGAGCTAGGAGCTAAGAGAGAGGCAAGCTTTATATGTGGAAAGGAGTTGACCACTCACTGCAAGCAGCAACAGTAGTGTTGTGTGAGAGGTACCAGTTGTCAAGAATAATACTAGTAGTATTAGACTACTAGATACCTTGGTAGAGGACATGTTCAATGGTGGAGAGAAGGTTCAGAAAGCATGAGAGTGTGAAGGTGATTATCTGTAATAAGCTGGATTAATTATCATCACATGCACAACTAAAAGTGACACAAGATTATGATTAAACGGAACACAATGCATAGTAGAATTCTTTTGACCAGAACTTATTTAGCCAAAACTTGTTGGATAGTTCATAGCTGCTCTGCCTAGTTAAACATGGATGAGCTGCTTTACTAAAGTTCAGAATCAACTGAGCAGGTGACTGTATGTATGAAACAGGGATAATGCTCCCGATTCTCATACCATTTGATCTTACAGCCCTCTGAAGCAGATGCATCCCTGTTCCATTGTGCATATTATCCAAACTTCCTTGCTGAGGAATAATATTAAATCACTGGACATAGGCAGTGAGATAATCTGCTTTCAATAAGTGGAAAATAAGCCAGAGCTGAACGACAAAGTGGCCTTTCATCAATTGGTTAGTACATGATATACTATGTGTGACTATCGCCACACCTTTGATGCCATGTGAAGGCCAGTCACTCTCCAAGTCAGGACTGACAATCACAGCATTATAATATAGCCCATGGAGATGGGAACTGGATGGAGGGGTCGCTTACAACAATTGTAGAGCATCTACTTTTCTATTGTTGTGGTAGAAAGGCTGTTAGATATGAATCTTGACCCATGCTTGGATGTGTTCAAATGGTAGTTGTGCATTGTGTGTATTAGTGAGGGGGCTAGAGTTATCCTGAAAGTGTTACAAAAACTTTTCAATCACAGGACAAAAATCTGGAATTCCAAATATAATAGCAACCTCGTTGATGCCAAGGTGGAGAGATGGCTTGATGCAATATGAAATGTGGTGGTTGATATTAAGAAGGTGTAATATGGTTTAGAAGCACGAGAAAAGCAATCCTGTGTAAGCAAATCAGCAATTTCGAAATAGTTAACTGGCAACTGAGATAGCTATGCATGTTGACTAAAAGATAGCACCTCAAAACCAACATTGGGGTCATCCTCATCCTCATCATGGGTGTCATCTTCATCCACAATGGCAACTTGCTCCTAGAATTGTAGATAAGTGGTGAAGTCAAAGTCCATACATTTGTTGATGTAATCAAGGTACCAAGCAATCTGGTTGTAGTAATTTTGATTGTTACTCACCTGAGCCAGTATCTTGATCTCTTGTATATGAGCATGCTCAGTAGCATCAGCTGACCACTGTATGATGGGGCCTGAACGTCAAATGTTTGAAACTGCACTTTGAAGCAATTCTAATTTAGGAATCACCCAAGAGTCCTTTCTACCACTGGCCTGTATGACAGCATCTTTGTTGTCATGGAATAGTCTATGAGCCTTTGTCAACTTATCCAGTAATGCATTAAAGAAAACCAGAGCTTGCACAAGATATCTGAAGTCAAGGAGAGTATGGACAACAAGTAGAAATCAATGGGAGACAGTGCCAGTAATGACATCAATGATGTAACATTGCATGGACTGCCAGTTGCAACCAGTGACTTGCTTGAGTTTGGACATGCCATCCTCAAACACATGATACCCAATAAGGGGTGTGTAAAAGTGAAAAGTGAAAGTCTATTTCAGGGGCAACTGAGTGTCATGATCCTATGAAAACTGAAAGAAATGATGTAATGGTTTGAAATGAAGAAAGTCTGAGGGACACAATAATGGCCAGTCTACCTAGAATGGCTCCACGACTCCATTTAAGAATAACATCATACAAATTTTCAAGAATGCTGATAGGGAGCACCTGTCACATGCTTTACAGATAGCAGCAAGAGTAAGGGATGTGATGCACAGAGAGTGAGGAAACAGATCACCAAAATTCTTTGAGATCACAACAGTAAGAGGAGATGCTTTCAGATTTATACATGCCATAAGGCTCTACTTAGGAGTATTGGCAATATAGGCAGCTAATGGAGTAAAGCAGTGCTGTATATTGCTGAGCAAATTGTCCACCATAATGCCAACACAAGCAGCCATTTTAGTGATTCTAGGACCTTAGTAAGTGCTTGATGAGTAAGTTTATCTTGCAGGAGACTCCAAATGCGCAACTGTTTATAAGTAAACTTTGCGATAGGCAAAAGTGTGAGTAGTAGATACATGTGCAGAGATATCTTAGAGCAGATCTCAGAAGTAATGTTTGTAAGATTGATGAGTAGAGAGTATGCCATATGATTTCTACTGATAATGGAAATAGTCGTCTTGTCTGAAGAAAAAACAACCCCTAGGAGCATTGTGTCAGGAGGAAGGTTATCCTAAAATATTGATTAAAACACTAAAAGCAGAGTCTAGGAAGGTAAGATGTTGAAAACAATCACTTACTTTACTAGGATATAAGGCCAGGGTTTTAAAGCAAGGCATAGTAAAATATTGTCTTCTAGCATAGTGATGGCAAGTGTAGTTGGTAGTTATAGTAATGCAGCTGCCTCATACTTATGATACATAAAATATAACCCTATTTTAGGGTTTATTTGCTAGGATTACATCTTTATAGGCATCCATTTATCATCTAATAGGTTTAAGATATCTTTCTATTTGAAATTCCTTTATTATTTTCCAGTTCACAATTATTAATGTCTCATGATCTCTTTATACATTTTGATCTAGCCATTTGGATAGCTGCATCTAAAATACCTTCACTTACAGGACATCAATTGACAAACTGGCTTTTGTAAGTCAATCTGTAGTCTTTATTTCAATCATATGTTGTATGTTTTTTTTAAATTTTGAGATGACCTTTTAATGCAATATCTGGATATATTCCTTTGATGATGAATGCATGTCAGTAAGCTACAGTGCTGAATTCAAAGTCTTTCAGATTTTCACTTCTATGAAATTAAATCTATAAAGGAGAAAAGGATTGATTTCTTTCATATCTATTGGTATTGCATGGCTCTTAGTATAATACATATAAATGCATTTAATATTGCCATTTACTATGCTTTGTTTGCTATTGCTATAATTGTTTCTTTGTTGTTGGGAGATAGATGACATAGTTTTCAAACATGCAGATAACAAACATGCAGATAATATATAATGTGACTGCTTGCAAATAGCTCACAGGATCTTTGAATTCTCTTCTTGTTCAAATTTCTTATCCAATTCAATCCATATTGTGAATATATAATGGGAATTCTAAGATGTCAGAAGGTTTGTTTGAGATATCCTTTTTGGATATCCATATCTGAGGTCATAGACCAGCACATGCAATCTCTACTATTATAGCCAGTTGATGAAGTGGCTTTGATAGATTAAATTGCATAATTGTGAAATTGTATACCATGTTAATGTATAATTTAATTGCTATATCATTGAACATAGTGTTTGTGATTTAAGATGGAGCCAACTTATAAAGGATTATATGGAAGGATCTTCAAGAGCAGACCAAGTATTGTAAAATATTAATCTCTTCTGCCAACATAAACTGGCAGCTGATCTGGGTGGCGATAGATGGCAACTTTGGATCCTAGCTTTGGGTGAGTAGCTGACTCGATCCCTAAAGCCATTGCAGTGGCAACGTTGTATGCAACTGCAGCGTAGATGAAGATGCCATGATGAGTGAAATGAATATCAGTGGTGGATGACATGGTTTGATAGGCAGTAAAAGAGAGATGACTAGAGTGATGGTGGTGCAAGCGTTTGTTTAATAAGAAGCATATCTTGATTTAATGAAACTGGGGTCTCGTTTCTTTAATCTACCTTGGTACTTGCCGATAGGTTTCACTTATGCTTGTCTGACTCGGCTACTGATAAATAAAAATCCGTATTGTTGGTTCTGGTCGGCGTCTGCTGTGAAGTGATTGATTTGCCTATCTAAATCTATGATTAAGGCAAGAAATAGAAAACAAGTGGGGCATTCTTTTCCCACAGCTTCTTCAAGTCCAAAATCCCAAGCGAACATCAACAGGGCTAGATGTTCTTTCCAGGTGATGTCACGATGGAATGTAATTGCATGCATACGAAAAACTTGTGATGCCAGATTTCGTCCACAACGGTACTGGGCTAGCTGTTCAGCAGTTGTTGTATGGTATGATGGGGGGCTAGATACGGTTGAAGAGTGATTCGAGTTCTGTTGAGGCATTGGAATTTATTTCTCCAGGGTCTAGAGTGAAATTGCTTAATGGATCAAGCAGTGGATCTAGGATTGGTTGATTTGGGGGTGTGTTCGTTACTAGTGTTGGGATGTTATTGATGGGCTGTGTTGCTAAAAGGGGATCTAACAATTCTGATAGATGTTCCTCTTCTAGTATCTCAGGCGAATGAGGAATAGAGGATGAATCTGGTGGGTTTCTATTAAGGGATGATAAAATTGCCTGCCTATATGCAGCAATACGATGTTGACAGGCCTGGGAGTGTGAAATATAGTTCTGCAACCTTTGGCAGTAGTTGCAATCTGTGTGTCCTGGGGTGACTATTGTTGTTGCAGAATCTAGATGTGGGATATAAATGGGTGGGGGATTTAAGAAGGGCAAGGAAATATCTGGTAGTTGCCGTGGTGGTGTAAGATGAAGGGGGTGTTCAGTACACAAATGTGCTAGCCAACCGTAGATTGTTTCACGGAGACAACCTTCTATCTTCTGGAGCTCTTGCTCATAATACTTAGTCCAAAGGTTATGGTAGTAAGCTCTGAGTTCTTCTGACAGTGGTTGCTGGGGTAGATACTGATGGATAGGAGGTATGGTATAGGGTTGTAATACTGGTGTTCCCTGTGGATTATTCTGAAAAGATGGATCGTTGGTCTGATTCTGTATCTGATTCTCCATTTGGGGAGGCTAGGATGCTGAGGTCTTTGCGCGATATATATGGAATAAGTCTAAATGCAGCAATAGGGCGAGCTAATTCAGCTCTGTCTACTTCACTTAGTATATAACTTCCTCCTTTAGTTTGGTGGAGTACTTTATAGAGTCCTAAGTATCTTGGCTTGGTCTTTCAATTAAGTTCCTTTTCAATGGTAGTGTTCCTTATCAGAACAAGTGATCCAAGGGAATGAGAGTTGGTGACTAGACGGTTGTGATAACGTCGTTCAAACTGGGCCTTTGAGGCAAGTCGAGCAATTCTTAATATGCTAGCTGCTTTTTCAATGTCTTCTTGTCGTCGTTCAAGTTGCTGTATACACAAGGCTAAGAGCTCTGCTGTTGATATGTTGGCTTTGAATCCTTCTACAAGGAAAGTGGCTTCTACTAGATCAAAGGGGAGTAAAGGTTCTATACCATAAACTAGAAAATATGCTGAGTATCCAGTTGATCATCGAACTGTAATATTGTCAGCAAAAAGGGCTGCTGAAAGCTTGGCTGGCCAATCTTGAATTTGTCCTTTACAGGCTTTTACTAGGGATTCTCTAATGGCAAAGTGTCCTTGTTCTACAACTCCATTTGTCTGGGAATTGTAAGGGGATATAGGAATTTGAGGCATGTCATAATGTCTTAATAGCTGGAGTAGTTCTCCTTGGAACTCTGGGCCATTATCTGTAACAATACGAGATATGTACCCATAACAGAAGATGAGTTCATCTAGTATAAACCTGGCCACTGCCTTTGCTGTGCCCTGCTTCAAGGCTTTTCCTTCTACGTATTTGGATAAATCATCCCTTGCAATGAGGATATAACGGAAACCTCCTGCCTTAGGCATTACCATGACATCAAGATGTATTTTGGCAAATACATTGGCAGGGACAGAGATTGTTACTGAAATGTGGACCTTCTGGGTGTCTCGTATTTGACATTCGTGGTACTGTCTGACTGATTCAAACATAGATGGCTAATAGAAGCGGTGTCATAGGTTCTCCCAAGTGGCTCTTTCACCTCGATGTCCAAGCTAGTCGTGTGCTTGAGACATGAGTTACATTCGTTTTCCTAGGTCAAATATCACAAGCAAATGTTTACCATTATGCATTCGCTTGAATAGACGTCCAGCTTTTGCAAAATATTTGGCTACTTTGCGCAAAAACTGCTTGGAGATTGGTGGGTCAGATGAAACAGGGCTGGTAAGGTAATGATATATATCTTGCAAGGAAGTTTCCTGTGTGGCTTGGGCTGCTAAGACAAGAGTATTGGCTGGAGGATTACTTTGATTTGGGATTCCAAGTTCTATTTGTCTATAGAGGAGGCTAAGATGGTCTAGCCAAGAGTCATCATG
>JBBPMC010000399.1:0-23833 GCA_038090115.1 Strobilomyces echinocephalus | reverse complement strand
CAGTCCTTTGCAGCGGCGACGGACATCGGGTACACGCTCGTCATGACCGATCCGGACGCACCGTCCAGAGCCGATCCCAAGATGGGCCAGTGGCGCCACTGGGTAGTGAGTCGGAGGCACGCGAGACCTGCGTGGGGGGTTGCTGATGCGTGATTTGGGAGTAGACAACGGGCCTCAAGGCGCCTGCGTTGACCGCGCTCGATACGGGAGACCTGAACGCGCGCACGACGAGGCCGGCGACGACGCCTTATTACCCGCCCTCGCCGCCTTCTGGCACGGGGCCTCACCGCTATGGTGCGTCCCTGCGTAGACTCGGGCCTCGCCTGACGTCGCCGACCGTCGTTCTCTTTGGACGTCAGTGTTTTTGCTCTATCAAGAGCCGAGCCTGGACTTCAACATCCCCTCGAACGCGCTCGAACACAAGAACGAGACCAAGCATCGGGCGAAGTGGGATGCAGCGAAGTTCGCGGAAACATATGGTCTAAAGCTCGTGGGAGTGAATTACATGGTCGTGAGGGGAAGCGAGTAGTCCGAAAGCATGTTTATTGATCGTTTTGTGTCCTGCTGCATGTCTGACACATAAGAATCGAAAGGATTGCAGTTGATGTGGTCGCTTGGCACCCTCGCCGTCGTGAAGAAAGACCGAGACGCACAGAACCACTAACTGTAATGATTTGGTGTTAGGTGGGTGGCGATGTTTTCGTACCTCGTCCCAGTTCCACGACATTCGACGTAGGCTTGTGCTAGATCAATGCCTCGCGCCCCACTGCACGATGGGTGATAGCACACCGATCAGCATCATAGGCTGCGTATTTGAGGACTTAGAGCCCGGTGAACTATAGCCCAGAACCCAGGCCCATGCACATGTGGAGCCAGGAGGGCATGTTACACATGAACGCAACACGGATGCAAGGTCGGAAGGATGAATGAGACGGGGACGACTGATATTTCAGACCGGTCCGATGGGCAAACTTGAAGTGGTGGCTGATCAGCGAAATTCAAATGACGTCGGAGAGTAGCTGGCTTTGTAAAACTTTTCAGACCTCGACGGCTTTCTTTGAGCGCTCATGCGCACCACCGGATCTGCCAGCCAAATTTGCTGGAGTGCTGTGGAACGGTGGGCTTAAAATGTGGACCAAGTACCTCTCGCTGTGTCCTTCGACACCCCCAGCTCCTGGTCCCGATGGTGACGATTCAAGGGCTGATATACTTTGCGGTGAGTGGATTGGTCAAGTCTACCCTGGTCCGGGATTATCATATGAGTGTACCACGCAGGGTCAAGTACTTACTTCGAGATTGATCAATCTCGACTTCGTGGTCACCTCTCTTTCAGCAAGCTCGGCACTTCCCTAAGCTCTCGGTCGTGAGCTCAACAGCATGTTATTGTCAACCTCGAAGACGCAACTTGAAAAGTTCGCTTGTACTAACATCGTCAGTGTATTATCTCTAGACGCCGACGTGTCTTAACGGTGATCTCGGTACACCCTGGATTCTGGAGCCAACAGCGTCCCTGTGTGTCGAAATTGAAGGACCTAACTTCGATGCTCGGGGATGCTGTTGGCCTCACTTTTCATGACTTGATTCAAGTGCCTCTGGATCTCGGGTTCATGATGCCTCATTCCTTCTTGCCGTCTGTCGGCCACAGTTGGGATATCATGCATTCATGACTCGCAGGTTCGCCACCACACTAAGGCGGTAATCGGGTGGCATGTGCCGCTCTTCTGTGGTCTTCAAGACGAACGATCAAGGAGGATATTGCGCTGATGAAAGTACCGAGTCCATGGCACGGTTGGTGACTTTTACTTGCCAGTCGACTCTCTTTATCGTGTTCGCCTGGCGACTTTCCTTGCTTTCCACATTGTCAGACGGTGATAAGTGAGAAGACAAAGCTATCTGTATTGAATGATACACGCGGGTTTCGATGCACTGCATATCAGAAACGTCGTATCTATCGCTCCGTTCTTCAGAGTTATGTACTACGCATTCAATAGACCGCTGAAGAAGAAAAATAGAGGGACTTTGTCGAGATAGTCATGAATCACGTGAGATATCTGCCTTTCCTTTCCCTCCCTGCACCGATACAGCGCCATGGTGCGAAAAACACGAAAAATACAAGACGCATCGAGCGACGACGACGCGCCAGAGGTCGTGTCACGTTTAGCGTCGAAAGCCGACGCGAAACGCAACCGAAAGGCCCTCCAAGCGTTCGAGGCGGAAGAAAAAGCACGCCGGAAGGCACGCAATCGAGAGAAGGATCGAAAATTGAAAGAAAGGGCGCGCGCGACAAGGAGCAAGAAGCCGAGAGGTGTCCGGTTCGTGGATGGGGCTCAGGCGTTGGAGGGAGAGGGAGAGGACGAGAGCGATGAGGACGGAAACGACGTGGAAGCGCGGATGCTGAGGGCGATGAGAGAAGCGGCGAATGAAATGGAGAGCGACGAAGAGGAGGATAAAGAGCAATCCAAGAGATTCCAACGCGGAATGGATCAAGATGAGGACGACGATATGGCATCGGATTCGGACTCACTCTTTGCGCAAGATGAAGACAGTGGTGACGCCGAAATATCAGAGGGAGAAAGTGATATAATGGACCCGGAAGCCCTGACGGATGACGAGGAAATGGACGGGGACGAGGGCCTTGCTTCGCTTCGAGCAGACATCGTCCAAAAGCCTAGCAGGAAAACCAACTATCTCGCGGATGACCTATTCGCAGCTGCTTTTGCATCCCAGAGTTCGGAACCACATCCCGAGAAAAGCTTAGAAACGACGCAGCAAACGGTCAAGAAACGGCGGCGAAAAGCCTCAGGGCGTCTCAAGGATCTAGTAATTGGGTGTGTCACATCCTCTACATGCGGCCAATAAGGCACTCATTCCAGGTTCAACGTTCAGTGGTCGTACCATCCGCACGTTACCCCGACCTTCTGATCCACGATCACAAGCCACAGCACGAAGTGTACCCTCTGCACGTGCCCGTAGATTCGTGGACGAAAGCCTCGCTCTGAAAGGCAAGCGGTCACTTGCCAAGGCGAAGAAAAAGGGTTGGGAAAGACGTCCAGGTGAATCAAACTCTCCATTTCGCTTACGCCGCCTGATACGATGTTTCACAGTAAACATTGGAGTCATGAAATGTCAGGGAGCACCGCACGGTTTTGCTCGCAGCACACGGTAGAGATCAGTACCATTTCTTTGTCCCTCAGTAAGGCCAGTCACGTCCCCGACGTATGGTCCACTACCGGTGGCATAGAGACCAATTCGTGGCAGTGGCCCCACTTTCAGGCCGACTTCCGGTTCTTTGGGACTGTCTTGCCGTGGTAATACCTCTGTCGTCCGATTCCTGCAAACCAAGCCAGCCTGACGAAGGTGTCATCAAACCATCGGCGCTCAGAGAAAAAAGCCTCACTTCATACTGAGAAGAAAAATAACGAACGTGATGTTTCCATGGGTCATGGAGTTCCACGACCCCCATGAATATCGCAAATCCTCTGGGAGACTGACCCACGAGATTATGATACTTTCGCAACTCTCGTGAGGACAGTTGGAGGAAGCAGCACGCACGACCAACTCACTGCGTGACCTGGTGACATTGTGGTCAGCCTAAAGAAAAAAGCCTTGTATGGAGGAAGCGGGAGCTCACGTCCGCCAAGGCAAGCGCAGTCATGCTTGCCCCCAAGATACGCTCCTGAGCCTCGGGATTGCTAGGCAGGGTATCTCAGATAGCTCGAAAGACAAGCGAGGAGATCAATCCTAGTAACATGTAACCTGGAGGGTAAGGCAGTGAGTACCTCCGAGCCAGCTGGGGTCGCTAGATGACCGTCATACAATTGCCGAGCTGCCATATCGCCATCGACGTTCTGGTCGTCCCGGACGAGGTTTGCGCAGGGATGAGCTGGGCGTGGAACCATTCTGCCCCGGGGAAGAACCATGCCAGGAAGGCAGGAGAAATTGTAGATACTACTTCGCGTTAGTCGTGGACAAGTCTGATGGAACAGACTGACGAGGTTCGAAATAGAGAAACAGAGCTTGATAGAAACCAGGCAGTGCAGTGCGGGAAAGTCGTGTGGCATGGTGGACCCAACACCAGTTGCACGCCGCACCTCTGCTTGAAGTGACCCGGGACTGCATCGCATTGCGGAGGAAGTTCCCGAGCACCACACTCATGAACAACGCGTTTCTCTCCCCTGGACTGCATGGTGACGATAGCCCCGGCTCGTCGGTGTTCGATCTTCCTGTACAACCTACGAACCCTAGTCCTCAGCCAGCAACTCAAGAACGATGCGGCAGCCACCATGGCCTTCGCCTAGAGACCACAGCGGTTGCCTCCCCAAAGATCACGGTAATATCGGGCGGTTCTGGCGGGAACTCCATCTGCTCTGCCTTCGATAACGCGTGTTTCGTGCTCCCCGTGTCGGACGACGGGGGTTCGTCCAGTGAGATCATTCGCGTACTTGGCGGTCCATCCATAGGTGTGTCGCCCTCGCGTTTCTCGAGCTGATCATCCCCGCGGGAAGTTGCTCATTGGATTCACGTAAGGTGACATTCGTTCGAGACTTGTTCGATTGATCCCTCCAGCGCCGCCAAACTCCCCTCTCGGTGCCGTGCGCACGCTTCTTTCATACAGACTACCCGCGAGCGTGACCGAACGCGAAGCTCGTGAAGAGTGGAGAGACATTATCGAAGGACGCAGTCCTCTCTGGTCGGGGATTCCCAACGACCGGAAAGAGACTATCCGAGGTTCGTCTTGGCTGCCTAAGCAACACTGATGGCCTAAACGTTCCCGATCTAGGTTTCCTCGTCTATTTCGAAAGCGAGGTTCTCAAGCGTGCCCATAAAAACTTTTCCTTTTTGAACGGAAGGTAACATTAGACACTGAATCTGTCCAGGATGCACTTTGACCAGATGATGATCAATTCACAGTATTGGAAATTACTTCATTTCTGGTGCTCAGACGTTCTTCCGGTCATTGCCATCAGCTATTTTCTTGTTTGCATCTATCACCAATAGTCAGGTCTGTCCTACCTTTGGAACGTGGCTCTGCTGCTGATTGACAGGCTTCGCCTTAGGCAAACATACTGCCAGTAATAGTAACCAACCACACAGTGACTATCGCTGCGGAGCTCGTAAGTCTCGCGACGTAAGCCGCGACAGTACTTACTTAGAAGCGCCTTCTCGACAGGAAAATGGCATCAGGCTCGTTGGACAGTGTGAGATATCTCACCCTGTGAATCCCTCGTCATCATTCGAGGAAGACGGTCTTGATACGGATGCATTTTCCCCCGTGGATGGCATGGGAGAAACTATTCCCCGCCGATCTAATGTTATGTACAATCAAACCGACAAAGATCGCAGTTATGAACCGTTGCAAGCCAAGATATACAGTGGGTAGATCCTTCACTTGATCTTGTGAGTTCGGGTGGGTCTATAGCATCTTGAGATAGGGTTGTATTACATCAACGGATACGGGCATGAGGTACATCCCACGCCGAACCCTGAGTTCATCAAGGCACTCGCAACATCCGAGGCATTGGTGTATTCGTGTGGTTCTCTCTGGACAAGGTAGGCTCCAAGTTGGATTGATGGTCCTGAATGGCACGCATTCGCAATAGCGTTATTCCGTGCTTAGCCCTTCGCGGTGTGGCATCTGCAATTGCAAGATCTAGCCTTTTACAGGCTAAAATCCTTCTATGTGAGCCAACACATTCAGGGTTTGTAACCTTCTTCCCTGAATTTAGTCAGTAAATGGAAGCAATGACAGAGAAACGCACGATTACACCGCCGTAGACTATGTCAAGTAAGTGCGGCTGGTCCAAGCGGGCGGGTCTTCATCTCACGCTGTGTCAGAGCCATTGCTGGCGTGCTTAACTCCGACTATCAGAAGCCATCCTACGGCCTCGGGAACGCAAGTACTGTTTACCCAATCTCGGCGTTCATCACGCATGTCGTTTGGCTCGAGGGTACGCCCATCAAGGTGGACGCGATGGCTCTAACGGTGCGGGCTCCAACATTCGCAGCTGTCGCCCTCCTGACGTTTATTCATCCTGTATATAGGCGTTGGGTGTGAAGGCTATCATGGTCAGGGGCAGTAGCAAAGGCGGTGAGGACCACGGCCCACGGTACGATGTGGGCGTGGTTAGACATGCACTTGCACGGATCCTGCCAGTGGGACGCTAGTCTTCCTTCCCCCCGCCTGCTGTTCACCTTAAAGAGCATATGGCATAGTTCTTTGTTGCGCGATTCCATCCGGGGGATCATTCGCCCGAGCAATGGGTCCCTGTCAGCCTCCAGAATCAATGAGGTACTGTACATGTCTCGTTCTTTGCCCAATACGAAGGTTTGCATTCTTATGACTGAGTCGGCTGCACGGGTCCCGAAGTCGTGGGCACTAACTATTTCAGCACCATTGTGGCGTTCCGCTTCCACGACTAGCTTCGCGGTATCAATTTCACCCACCGTCGTTGCCGGCTTGGCGAGTCCCGCTTTCCCAAGTTGATTTGCAGCCGAAGTCGCACAGCCTGCGTCCGATTTCATCTCGTCCGCGCTCACGCTCGTCCTTTCCCACCTCTGTCGTCTCCAGTCGCCCCTTGCTTGTTCCCATCGCATCGTCTATCACGACTCTGGTGGGCCTGTCGAGGCCGCACCGTTCACACACGTCGATGAGACCCCCAAAGCGGGGCAGTTTCAGACTAGGTTCGCGCGCCACACGTTGAAGCTGCATCTCAGACGTGGGTTCCGACGTCCTTCGCCTGTGTGAAAGCAACAAAACGAGCCGATCCCGGCTCTCGGCGATGTATGTAGTAGAACGAACGGCTGCAGTACGTCAAGGACGCCAAGGCGTCGTTACGCCGCTTGCGAGCTGGCTTTGCATGCGCCGTGATCCGGGTGCCCGTCGGGGAGATGATGTTGGCGAGGGGGATCCGGCGATCGTGCTACCCATTCTCGATAGGAGCGCGAAAAGCTTGAATTTTCAGAATGACGTCCACAGCCGAATTCGTAATCGTCGCCTGTCCTTGTTAGACTTTGGCGAAAGGACTGGAAGGCTTGGCCATCAAATCTTGATTGACGTGTTAGCACTGCATTGGGAGCACACTGCAAGCGTTCGTCTTGGGGACGCGGACCAAAACTTAGGGCGAATGATATATAGGGTTTCAACTACGACCACATACTTGGACCACACTACCCTTCTTTTATCCAGCTCCGACTTGGAGAAGTTGGACCTTTTAGTCACCGCTCCAAATGAGATAACCATCAAATGTCCCGTCGAATGGGGGATAACCGCGTGTGAGTCGGCGCGTAGCCATGGGAAGGAACCCTTGATCTGTCTTGCAGGCCTTCCCGCATCGAACTCAGACTCGTCGCAGCAAGCCCTCTCCGCCACATCGAACTATTCTCACCTCATTGTGCTGGACCGTTCCATTCGAGTCTAGAGCGCACACGCATGTGTCATTCTCACGTTAGATCTCCACGCCAAGGTGCGCCAGAGAACTGAAATCTCCATTTGGTTAACGTCGTTGGGACACGGGGGAAACTCATGCGATTCGTCATTCACAGGCCTCAACGGGCGGTTTGCACACGAGGCCAAGGACAAGTCGGGACTGGCGCGGACCGGCGATGATACCTGTGCGAGCTATCGCCCTCTGCCGAATCTTGCAAGCGACTCGGACGACGACTCTGAGGAGACCGCGACGGCGCCAGACGTGTACTATCCTTCCAGCCCGATTCGCATCGTCTCGTCCGTGAGTGTCGTCCCTCCATCCCCCATCGTTGTGGTCGTCCGAGTCCTTATCGTCATGTAACGACGTTCCCTCATGTAAAACGAGCCGCCCTCCAAAAAATACACACGTCCTCGGACGATTCCTACCACCCCAACGCAACCCCGCAAGCGTCGCGTTTTTCGCATTCGCTGAACTCAACCCCAGGGCGACGACTCGATCGCGTCCACGACAGCGCTCGATGGACCCCGCGTCCGATTCCGGTCTCGCGTGCGGATATCGGGAGGGATACGACGTGGCCGCGCGCGGTTCCCCGAAGGCCGCGTCTCGGGGACGTCCTCCCTCTCTGGCTCGCCCTCGTCGTCGATATCGGCGCCTCTCCGGACGCACTACACAGGCGGCGACGGGTGGGGGACGCTCGGGAACCGGATCAAGATTGCCGCGGCGTCGCAGGGCACACCGGAGCCTCCAAGTCAGAGTGCGGCGTGTTTGCAGGACGACGGTGGGATGGGGTGGAGCGGGGGATGGCAGTGGACGCCGTCTTGGACTCGGACGTATCCGTATCTAGACGCCGATGCCGATGAACGCACGCACCTTTTGAGGTCCGTGGCGGGATATTCTTACGTCGGGACATACTTGCAGAACAGCTACCCTGACGATGGGGAGGGGGAGGGGGAAGGGGAAGGGGAGCGGCGGTGGAGAGATGAACTAGTGGACAAGGCTTTCGGAAAATGGCCAGCAAGACTACTGAACCGACATGTGAGTCGTCGGCGCCCCCGGATGCTGCGATGGTTGATAGTCTTTTGCTGCCAGTGGTGGTGGTGGCATCTGGAACCTATCTTATGCTGTCTGTGCGAGTCAGACGAGGATTGATACATCTTCACGAACTTCATGCAACAGGCTAAACTGTGCCGCGGTGTGAACACATGTATTGCCATATATCCTCTGTGTATCATGATGTATTACATTGCACTCTAAAAAGATATCTCTTGTTGAAAGAGTCGACATTACCAGATCGAATCAATGTTTGGGAATCACCATGGTAGGAGGGAGGGTCGTGATGGGAGGAAGCAGGCTTGCTGCCGTCTTGCGCGCGTTTTGGATGAGAAGTTGATCCATGATGACGATGGCCGCCATGGCTTCGACGATGGGGACAGCACGAGGCACGACACAGGGATCATGACGCCCTCGGGCGGCCAAAGTCCCCGGAGTTCCATCATACTGAGCGGTGTTCTGCGGCTGTGAGATGGTGGCCGGAGATTTGAACCCGATCCTGGTTCAAGTGATTCTCAGACGAGTTGGCCTATCAGGAATGTACGAAAACCGGCTTGCCTGAAATAGATGATTTCGCCGTTGGTGATCCCGCCCTGGATTCCTCCGCTCCAATTGGAGAGAGTGCCGAGCTTGTCGCCTTTGAGCACGAAGGGGTCGTTGTGCTTGCTTCCGGGAATTTGTGTCCCTCTGAAGCCAGATCCGACTTCGAAGGCCTTGGTCGCGGGAATAGAGAGCATCGCATGGGCTAATTTGGCTTCAAACTTGTCGAAGACGGGCTCTCCTAAACCAGATGGGACGTTGCGAATGGCACAAGTTACCGTACCCCCGATGGAATCCTGCGCATCTTTGGCCCGGATGATGCGCTGAGCGGGGAAGTGAGGTGCGATTAGGCAATCGAGAACGCTGGAGACACACCTTGGTCATCCGTTCAGCCGTTTCGGGGTGAGGGCAACGCGTGGGATGCTTGTCGACTTCGTCGCGCGTAATTGTCGACAGAAGCTGGCGGAATTCGGGTGTGAGAGGGTCTTCGACGTCGTCGTCGTCTTGGTCACCATCGGGAGTCACAGACGACGGTGCGGTGTGCGAGGGGAGATGAATCTTGCCCACGGAGGAGACGAAGGCGACGATTTCGATGCCGTAAACCTGCTTGAGGTACTTTTCGGCGATTGCACCAGCGGCGACTCGGCCTGTTGGATACGGTGGTGAGTAGGTCCGTGAACGACGCAAGATCGGAGTTACCGATGGTCTCTCGAGCGCTGCTGCGCCCACCTCCACTGCTCGCCTTGATGCCGTATTTTTCGAGATACGTGTAGTCAGCGTGGCTGGGGCGAGGGTAGAGATCTGTCTCGGAGTAATCTTTCGGGCGCTGATCCTCGTTTTTGACGAGGAGCCCGATGGGCGTTCCGAGGGTGACGCCGTGCTCGACTCCGGATTGGAGATGGACCAGATCCTTTTCGTCCCTCTGCCGATGAAACGTGAGCCGAGGAAGGACGGAGGTACGATCGGACACTCGCGGGCGTTGTCAGGTTGCTCTGGCCGGGCCTTCTTCGGCTGAGCTGGACTTGGACGTCTGCGGCAGTCAACTCGAGACCCTGGGGACGGTCAGATTGTACGATCGGACAACGGCCAGGCGACGTACCGGGGGACATCCATCGATGATGGCGCCGACCGACGCGCAGTGGCTTTCGCCGTAGGTCGTGACGCGGAAGAGGGATCCGAATGTCGACATGAGGGAGAGATGTGTAGTGGTAGCACGGGGCTTTATAGCGATGCGATGGCGAACCGACGAGCAGGGGATCCGAGCATGGTCCCGTGGGAAGCACCACTTTCTCCATGTCCGTCAACGGCACCGTCTCTGCACCAGTCCCTTCGGGCTCCAGGTCGCGTCCACAGGCGAGAAAGAAACCAAACGACGATGCGTCTTACTTTGGTCCGCCCACCGCGTCGAAACGACACGCCGCCGACAGGGCCGACGGCGAACCGCGCGTCAAGCGAAAACGCGTAGAACCACTCAGAAAGGTGGACAGGACCGCAGACGGAGAGGAAGAAAGATCGAGCGTATGTGCCCTTTCTCTCCCATATGACCGCCAGAGGCTCACCCCTTCGCGCCCAGATCGACTTCAGAAGCTTGTCCATGACCACCCTCCACCGGTATATCTCCCACTTCAACCTCGTGCCCCTCATAAACCCCTCTTCGCTCTCACTCGCCGACCCACCCACCCCTGCATTCCTCCTCGAGCCTGTGCCTCACAGTTCTCGGGCACTCAGCCCTCTCGTCATCCCCACGCCGGCGAATCGGCCACGCAGGGATCCAAAAGACCCAAGTAGAAGGCGCAGTTCGCGCCTGCTGGAGGAGAACGAGGCCCGCACGCCCGTAATGTCCGACGTTGCCGAAGTCCATACATTGTTGGCGACCTTGGCCGAGAGGCACTTTCAGGAATACGTGGTCAACGAGATCGATACGCTCGCATCCTTCATGGTCAAGACGAAATTCGAATCATGTACTTCATAGATTTGCGCTGGTCGCTGTGCCACCGTATCCCCTCGCTTTCCCCGCTAGCTCATCCAATGTACTCCCTTTGCATTCTGCATCATTGTGACCCTTCACCGCTTAATCTATCCATCCTCCATAACGGCCCGTTCGTTTCCAAGCTTTCATCTCGCTTGTGCAGTTCCCGTCCAAACACTGCCCCCAACAAATCTTATCAGACAACATTAGAATGAACGCTGACTAAGCTCCCTCAATCTATTTCATCTTTGTAACTCTCAGCGTACGAACACGATTCATCAGGGCTGCAGCTTTCCGCTTCATGTGGCGTATCAGACCATCGGGTAATTTTATCCATCCAGCTAGCAGTGGCTGAACGTTCCGTTTCTATCACGAGAGGAACGCGGCCTTTTACTATCCATGAACGGAATGCCGTTCGTTTAGACTTTGTAGATCGTCTCGTGACTCTCATGAAATCCTCATTGAGGCGGCACTCACGAATGCTAGCAACGCGGTTATCCATTGATGTGTAGGCCAGCTTGTTGACGCGGCGAGGTGGATGCACGGGTCTCGCTGATCTTGTTCCAGCAGAGAGGGTACCCTTGACGTCACCAGATTCATTCCGCCAGCCAAGCAACGAAATTCTCGATCGTGCGTCGTCCAGTCGTCCGTCCAACCCCTATCCGACGCACGTCCTTATCTCTGAATTTGATTTGTTAGCCCTTGGCCCACTACGTCTGCGAACGGTCGAGAACGAGGGCATCATTTTGTCTTCGGACGAGCACTCCTTCAAACGATCCATCAACTAATAGTTGACAATTCCTGGTCTTCTGGTCACCCATGACCGGCTGATCGTCGATCAATAATCTAGTTGTGGATTCCATTCAGCTTGCTGCCAATTTCCTTCTTGAAGACTCTTCCAAGACCAGGAACGTTGACGCTATCTGACCCAACTCAGCCTTTTTAGCATTCTTGGCAATCAAACGGCTTATTTTAGGACGCACGGCAAGGGCGTCGCTTCTTGATATTCCTGCATTTCTCGGCGGTTCTGAGATCAGGAAGCGACTCGGGTTCTAGAACTTGGACTACGTTGCAGTCTAAACTCAACTCAAGTTGCTCTGTTCGACGGTTTCGGACGCTGGACGTCATCGAAGAACCCTCCTGACGCACGTCAACGCGATTCGCTTATCGAGACCGCAGCAGACCTCACTGGTTTAGGTTTCATTAACGACATCCAGTAAATGCAGCATCTCTTAATATGATGAGGCTCTACACAAGTGCACACACGTTTCGCCCCCTTCTCGACGAGCGTGTTGGTTTGCGGACAATCACCACACATCTCACACAGCGACGGCTGATGACAACGACATTGCCGATGCGGCGCGATCGCGGTGGGAACAAGAGAAGGGACAAAGGAGCGTCTTCCCACCGCACGCAAACGCGAGTGCCAACGGGCTGCCTGTCGTCCATGTGCATGCAGGAGGGAGACTGCAGTTACCGTTTCCCTGGTGCGAATCCCATTCGAGCCGTGCACCTTGTTAAACCCACTTGGGCGTATCCTGGAGGCCGCGAATTTCGAGTTTTTTGTCTTGTTTCCAGTGGTGGCTCTTATCGGGTTTTCATGTCCGGATCTCGACGCGGCGTAGACTATAAATGTTGGCTGCTCGGTAGAATTAACGTCAAACCCTGAGCGCCCTGGTCCGGCTGTTGTTCGAAACGTAAGTGGCCCGTGGTCCAAGCCAGCGGAAAAGACTTGCCCGTTTTGTGGCGAGGTGCTCTTGTCAGTATGCACTCCAAGAGATAAGACACGGGACATGAAAAAAAAAAACGAAAAAGAAAAGCCAAAAAGGTCCGATGACGATGCTATTCCGGGGTTCATAACCCGAGTTGTCAACAGGTTATGAGCCCCGGAATATCACCTGCCACCGCGACGAATGGATCTCACGGCCCGATCATCGCCCTAGTTGGTTTCGCTGGCGAGCGCGAGACCACTGCGCCATATCAGGCCGCAATCGCTATCGTCGTTCGCTGATCCCATTCATTCCATCTTGGCCGTTGGGCGCACACCAAGGACCCTTCACACCTCCGCGGGGGCGACCCACCAGCCCCGTCATATCCTTCCCAAGAGTCACATACCCATGGGCGAAAGAGATCGATCGCGACACGCCTCCACGACTGGAAGGGCTCCTGATCCGACGGCTCGAGCGGGGGGAGGACGACGATCGAAGGGGGACTATCGTCCTCGTCGGAAGGCGATATCCGGAAAATCGCGAACAAGAATGAATCGCGATCATGCGCGGTCGAGGGCAGGAAGTACTTGCCAAGGGCCTGGCTTGGGGCTGGACGTGGACTGCGTCCATGGGTGGCCGAGACGATCGATCGATGGCACCCCCCTCCAGCGGTGGGGTGCGCCTCGCCCCCGTCCCCATCCGAGCTCGTCCCTGTCACTGGCGTCACGGGGGCCCCCTAACCCCATTCGAGTTTCTCAGACGAGACTGTGACGCATGGCTGGTCTGATCGGAGAAGCGATGGATATTGAACGAGCGTGGTGGTTGCTAAACCCAGCCAACGCGGAAAAGCGGCAACGGACGCGTTCCGCATTTTAATGTCTCGTCGGGCGAGGCACTCGATCCGTGCGTGTCGTCAGGATCGATTAGTCATCGACCATCAACGCATCATGACCAGTCAGATGAGCATGTTTCATGGGCGTCTACAGCATCCTGGATGGTCAAAGGCTGATAAGGAGTCTTTATTTAGGCAGATCTGAGATGGCCCCTAGTGGTGGGTTCGCCGAAGCAATAGAAACGCAGACGGGCATGGAAACATGGAAACACGTCAAAAACATGAGGGAGGCAAACTCAATGAAGCAGTCGTGCACGCCCGCAGTGCATTCAGTCCATCACGCAGGCACCCGGATCATCAAGCACGCTCTCCCGCCATGCGGTGCTGACGGGAAATTTCGCTTGTCTGCGTCGGAAAAGCACATTGCTGCGATCAAAGGGGCAATGATGCATGATTGGGGACAGGTCGGCGACGCCCAAAATGCGACAATTCAAACGGCCTTCCCTGTACCGCGCAATCGGCGACAGGTGGCTTCGATGGGTATGCCGATAGACGCTGTAAGGGAGCCCGCACGCATGCGAAATGAAGATATATATGTAACTTACAATGCCACCTAGAAGCCAACAAAGTGTGCATCGTTGGCACGACCGACGAGATGAGTGCCAGGATCTGAATTGGTTCTGCAAACCCTGACTAAGCTTGGTTTTTGTGACCCAGGGATAGAGCAGTCTATACATAATTATGCACACCGCTGCTGCGGCGCACGCGCTCGCCTATGTATCAGGGATCACAAGGCGGCACCGAGATAGTGTCCAAGGCGGTTGTTGTTGGTGGTCTTTATAAGGCGTGGGGCGCAGTTGCTTCATGGTCGGGGCACGTTTGAGGCCGCCATTGCGTAAACAAAATGGACCTCACGTCAATCTATGAAATGTACCAAGAAAGGGAAAAACAACAGGAATGCAACCCCGCAGTTTGAGGGGCCTCGCTGGACCGATCCCATTGGCCTTCAGGTGGTGATTGCACCAGACATGTGGGCTAATTCTGGAAGCGGAGATTCCCATCCTGACATCCTGGGACACGTGTGATCAGATCAAATCAACTGGTGGGAGCTTACGGGCATATTTTCTCAGGGGCGTCGCCTCCCCCTGTGAAGTAAGGCATAACAGGAAATAACATCGGCGAAAGCACGCGCGAAGCAGTCCTACATTGACTTCTATCGATAGACAGATCGTAGGCTGGTCATGAAACGGGTGAGTCAAAGCTCGGTCTCTTTTCTAAAATTCCGTCTACGATGCCGAATTCGAGGGCTTCTCGCGCTACATACACAGCGTGAAGGTCAGGATAAATTGCGCATATGGATCGAATCTCACATGTCATGAAGTAATCGCGTTCCAGCGCCTTCTCTGAAAACAAACTTTAGTTTAGAGCAACTTCCAGGCAGAGGCAGTCGTTGTACCGAAGCGTTCTAACCCTAATGCCATGCTCTCGTCTTCTTTGGCGCAGTGCCGCTGATAAATACCCGTGAGTAGTTGGCGCACGCGAAGGATTTCCTTAGCATGGATGGCTATATCAGAAGCTTGCCCAGAAGCGCCACCAGAAGGTTCTGGAGGCGGAAAATAAGTCTCAATGGATGGCGATGCCAAATGATGGCGTACGATGAATCATGATGCTGGCGTTCGGAAGACAGTGACGTTTCCCCTTTTCACCTGCCAGATGGTCAATTGTGATCCGAAAACTTCTGGCGTGAGGGACGGACCTGCAGCAAGCAGCAAGGACCCCATAGAACACGCCTGTCCAACGCAGTATGTATGTATCGGTGACGAAACGTACTGCCAACCAATGGAATCATGTCTCTTTTCCGTACCTCGGCTTAAGGAACGAACCTGCATCTGTAATGGGTCAATTCAAATCCTCTGGATGAAGACCTTCACGTTTACAGTGTCATAAATAGCCAGGCCTGCAGTCACGCTTCCACCCGGCGAGTTGATGTAGAAGTGAATTGGTTTTGATGTCTCTTCGGCTTCGAGAAAGAGCAGCTGGGCAACGATCAGCGCCGAGTCCGTATCTCTGATCTGTGGGTTTCATTCCATGGTCAGCACCTCACGGGGATCAAGACGAGTTAACCTCACGGGCCCATACAGCATGATCACTCGTTCACGAAGAAGTCGTGAAAATATATCATACGACCGTTCACCACGACCCTAAACGTCACCACCGAGTATGAGGAATCCCCTGCGTGAAAGCGGCTAGTTGTGCTCACAGTTTGTTCGATCACGATGGGCACGAGGTTCGCTGACGGCGCGGACCAGTTGGTGGCGAGGGGATGGAAACGGCGACTAGATTGCCTGGCCCAATGAAGGGGCTGTTTGCTGGCCGTTCTCCACGCGCTCCTGAACATACTCGTCGATGGCGAAGAGAGGCGATTATTGACCACGTGATTCTGGTCGCGCAGAAATGTTGCGCGGCGGTCACGCCTAGGCTGTTGACACGTCCGCCAGCGTGTACGACGCGCACGAGGTATGGCACGTACGTCCGTCGTCGTGAATACACAATACTGAAGACTCGCAGATTGCTCTGTCGACTCTGAGCACGATGTACGCGCACCGCAGGTCAAAAGAGGCGCCAATGGATTTTCAGTTCACGTCTCGCCCGTCCAGCAGTACAAAGCCAGTTTGGGCAGCGTCTGCTGACGATTCGAACGCGCCTCGAAAGCGTACGTTGCCAGGTCCTTCATGCGTATGTGTGTATCGAAATCGTTGGCTCCTCCAGGCCCGTTCAATGACCTAAACCCCGAACCCCCTGCCTTCCCCACATCTTCCTTCGAGCCCATGTTTGGCGAAAACCGTAACGTCCCTTTCATCTTCCAGAGTCCTCCACCCCATTCGAACCCTCCGCATCCGTGGGCACCACCACCCAACTTTTCTCTCCAAAAAGCATTTCCTCAACCTCCTGCTCCGGAGCTTCGCGATGTGGACATGTCCGACCTGAGCCCCCCGAAGACGGAACAAGGTGAAAAGGAAAACGGGCGTGTTGTGGCGACAGGCGGCCTAAGAAGGGTATTCAAGTTACGACAGAAGGCACGCGTCGTGTCCCATTCCAGGAGGAACGGCGATGATCTGGAACCGACGAGTGAAGACGACAGTGAAGACGACAGGATTGCCAGACGACCCCTGACACAAAATACGTCAAATCACTACACCCTTAACATGCCCTCCGCCGCGGCTCCTCAGTCTGACACCCCATATGTGCTGCTCGGGTGAGCTCTTGTACATATATGTATGTATTGACGGGAATCTTACAAGGCGTAGCTACCTCCAATTTTTCTTCAACCTGACCCTTGTATTGCTCTTCCTGTACTTGGTCGTGCAATTCATTCTAACTGTCCAGCGTGACGTCGAGCATCGCATTTCGGAGTATTCCATGGGTACGTTCCTATATCAACAACTTTCACTCAAGCACTGCTTATTGGGGTCGACATCAGATATCGTACAGGAGATCGGAGTTTGCGCCGCCCAATACAAGAACAACTACTGCGAGACTAACCAAATCCCCGCGATGACTCATCAATGCGCTGCTTGGGAAACCTGTATGAATCGCGATCCAACCACAGTTGGCAGAGCACGCATTGGTGCGGAATTGATCGCCGAGGTTGTCAACGGTTTCGTTGAACCCATCAGCTGGAAAACGCTAGTAAGTACTTTCGATGGGTGATCTCACCACTTTATAGGGCTGAACCGTTTGGCATAGGTGTTTTCACTGACGTCACTTTCCTTCCTCACGTTGTTCGTCAACACACTGCTGTCGTTATATCGGTCACGTCATCAACCGTCTTCCTCGCCCTCTTCGTATCCTGTCGCACCATTTCATCAGCCTTATCTCCCATTGCATCCCAATTTGGGGGCATATCAGAAGGGAAAAACAGATGATTCCCCAGAAGATGCACCTCGCCGAAGGCGGTTGGAAGGCGGGCAGGCAATTAAAGTGAAATGACGTGCCCTACGCGCACATTTAGCCACTCGGATCATTTGGATAGCCGGATAGCCCTATAGAAGTCTATTAACCACGCCTTTTGTTGAACCTTGAGCCGACACATCAAATCATTTAGCCCTCTGGGGAATGAAACGGTCATACGAAATCCCCTTGCAAAGTGAAGGTCCGTTGCCTTGCAATTTAATGGCTAGGTCTGCGCCTTTCATATTCACGCTTGCCTGGGCCCGTCTTTATTATGCATCCCGATTGGCGATAGGAGTGGCCCAAGTCCAACCGAGCGGTCGTTCCGTGGTCGGCGGGACGGCATTGAGATATGCTTTCATGAGGTCGGTAACTCTGCGGCGCCATTCTCCGGCATCAAGCCGCTGGCGACGAAGCATCTGTTGGCGTGTTTCGAAAGTGCACGTCACCATCGACATGAAGTGGCGCTGTGAGTTTGAGCGTCCTGTGGTGTTCGGCTTGCGATATATACGTTGTCACTGGAGACACTGATTGCCAACATGTCGACTGGCAAGATCCGTACCAACGTCTCAAGCACGTTCATCAAGTACGTCTCACGTCATCATGTCGTGGCTGCCTACTGAATGACGCGCTACTGTCAGCCCCCTGTGATTGCCAAGACTCCACATGGCAGGTGATAAGGCACGCGATGGGGCCTCAAGCATGGCTCTAAAAGGAGCCGACCTGCCAGGGAGGTGCCGCAATCGCGGACACCTGGATTATGATGGTGAGAAACGACATGATATGTTGTCCAAACCCTCGAGCTCATATAATCGGGCTCTCACTTTGCGCGAAGGGACCAAATTGAGATCCGGAAGAGGGCACGGCAAGGCGGGAGTTGAGAGCGGATCTCACCGAGGACATGTTTCCAGCGGCGTTAGGGCTCGTCAAGGGTCGTAGCGGAAACTCGGACGTTCTGATGCTAACGTTTCAGGGTCTGTAGAGCGACATGTCTACTGCGATGTAACCTGGGCGTGCATGCGTCCATAAGTGCAACCAGCGATTGGTTGCGGTTGCACTGCCGAGATCTTGTCCACAAATACTGACTTGTGTATATATAGCCCACCAAGAGCCGCTTTCATCACCAGAGGAGACGCCTGTCGAGTGCAGGGGAGATATGGCAGGGCAGCGAAAAGCAAGCAATTGGATCTCTACGATTGCGGGACCTCCATCATCGACGTTCGGCGGGCTATGGCTCTTTCCATTCGGTGTTATGGTGCTCCACCGATGCCGCGCCATGTGAGCCGCTAGTTTCCGCTACATCATACGCTGGCCGAGTTGGGAGAAAGAGGCTGCACCGCAAAGTCCGGGATGTGATGCTGCATACTTTTGAAGCACCGGGGCCAGAACCAGACATTTCTAGTCAAATGATCACTCGCGATCCAAAACCGGTATCTTGACAACTTCCATATCGCAGTATACCATGGGCTTGTGCGAGGCTTTATTAAATGGTATGGCCACTGCACTGCTGCTCGTCTCGTTCCGTGAGATTCGGCGATAGTTATGGCAGGTTACCAAATACATAGTCGTCGCAGCTGCAATTCGCATAGAAAAAAAAGACAGTGATATCGGGTCCAGATGAAGGACGATCTCACACAAATTGAAGTGCCCACCGAATAATCCTCCAGGGAGTGAGGGGATGGTCGTGACAGATTCACGAAGGACTCCCACTCGCCAATTCTATTTACTTTTCGCATCTCCCGCGGCACCAGCAGCCTTCTTCTCATCGCTTTTCTGGTAAAGCACTTGGTAAGTCATCACTCTTGAGCTGATCGGGAACACGAGGCTAGTCGCACTTTCTGCTTTGCGCGTAGAATCTCAGCATCGCTGTGAAAACGGCCAAGTGAGAGAGAATGGAGACAGCTGTATCCTCCCGTGCTTACGTCTGCTTACGCGCGGCCAGAGCGGTATTGCTTTCCTTTGACTTTTTCACTGCTGCTTGCTTCTTCTGATTTCGTTCGCGGTCCTTCTCGCGCTGGTTTCCTCCTGATCAAAGATCAGTTCATGGATCCTGCTGATGGTGCTCGATAGTGACATACGGGTCATGGCTGGTATAAGATGTTAGTGATCACAATCGTATCAGTGAGGCTTGGCCCAGGGCACGGATGCGATGGTGGTCAAATAAGACCAAACAGAGCCGACCGGTTTCTGGAACGTCGTCTCGGAAGACCTGGACGTGTGTGAAGAATCTTTGGCGCTAACAATTCTGGATTTCTTCGTCAGTCTCCAACTGCACTCTTTCTGCGCCGAACCACGGGTCTTACCGATCTGCCCTGTCCGCACTCACGGCGTCACTAGGTCGGTTTATTCACCAGAATCATTTCGGAGGTGCTCGGAGCGCGTGCGTAGCGGCGGCCTCCATTCTCCTTGATTGTTTACTGGTTCTCAGGACGCGGGGGACCCACGCGGAGGAAATTCCCCCACAGATCGATCTCCTTGAACGGAGACTACAAAAACATCGCAGTCCAACTCGGGCCTCGGCGCCTTTTTCCAGGCCTGGTGGCGCATTTTTTCGGCTTGTGTTGTTCTATGCGGCATTTTTTCAGTGGTTTTGCTCCATAGAGCCATATATTTGTCGTCAAACGCAGCCAGGGGCCTGTGTCTGATCGGAGTCCGCAGCAGATACAAATTTCCCTTTTCGTGACGACTCATCGAGCAACACGTCATTGAAGTTCCGGATGTTTCAATTATCGAACATCCAGTCGAAGAGCATTTCGATCACCAACCCGACAACGGGGCTCGAATCAATATTTTGTTTTGTTTTAGCCGCATCACACAGCAACATCTCTGGATGCTCCTTCCCGATATCGCTGCATGCTCGTCCAATCGGACCGTGCATGGTTTAGGGAACGCCGAGAAGTGATAACGTTACAGTCTATTTTCGCAGATGCGGCAGAAGTAGTTCGACGCAACGTGGGCCGGCCTGTCATGGATACAGATGGCTTTCCCGCGGAGATCTTTTTCTACTAAGATCACCGTTGGGCTGCTCGGGTGCTGTCCGCCAAGCCGCACCGTATCCCCCACGCACGTCAATCTCCGACCTGCGACGAACGGGGCGATGCGCGTTGCGGTGTTGCCAGCAATTCACGCAGCGCAGGAATCGCTCCCCGTCCATTCCCGTCGTCCGCAATACGTACCCTGGCCTAGTGCTCCTAAACGTCGGTCCTCCAAGACGTCACCGATCTCGCGCCTCGCGCCAGGAAAATTCTGAATGGGCAAGCAAGTATTCATTCACGGCTGCATTACAGAAAAATGCGGCGGGGCCCCTTTCTCGCGAGCCGCCCTCCGGTCACAACATTCACTGACGGCGGCCTGAGTAGAGTTGTCAAGGGATAACGTTACATACCGTCTTTGCAGGCCAGTTTCCACATGGCAATAAGTGTCAGGGCGTATCATTATCCATTTCAGTCAGCTCCGACATCCTCCGATGTGTAGGGGGTTGCCTGGATTTGATATCGGGCCGCATGATCCTGACGATCTCTTCGCGAACGTGCTGAATTAGACAACTGTGCGGCTGAAGTTGCTCCGCATGGGGGTTTATTAATCCGTACACGTAGGGTTATCGATGACACCTGATGCCTAGGCGAATGGTAATGGGGTGATGGTGATCACAGGATCTCAGCGCCCACTTCGTCATATAAAGCTACCAGGCCATTTTGCGTCACACCGACTGGTGCGGAACAACCATTTCTGCGTTGGGTCCATTCATCCGATGACTCTCCACTCCATCGAGATTCGAGGCCGGTGCTGTGCAATGCGGAGATGCGGCCAAACCGGAACCCACAGCTCTTAATTGGGTTCGGCTGGTGTCCTGTCGTTACGTCTCCGGGAGAAAAAATGGAAGCTGGCAGTGGGAGCAAGGGTATGCTTACTTAATAACAGAACTAAATGCACAAGCGACCCGCCTCCCTCACCACTCGCCAGGGCTCGGTGCAGGGATTTGTGACAGTGGCCCATCAGACAAACTCTTTCGGGACAGTCTCTGACCCACTTGCCGCGAGGCATGAAGAAAAAACCAGGGTGTCTCGGTCCTAAAGCCAGACAAAGAACAAGAGATGTTGGAGAACAAAGAACGCATGCCGTAGCACAACACCTTATCGAAATGGATGTGATCGCACAGAAATGCGAGGGGACAGAGTGCGCGCAATGGCACTGCTTGGAGTGCTTGACAATGTGGTGGTGTTCCGCGCGGCGGAGTGCGAAAAAAAGGTTTCATCATCGCCAACCTGCTGGTCTTGCTCGCGAAGAAGTCCAAGACTGTCAGGGATTTGAACACACGTTGCACAGGGCTGATGCCGAGCGAGATTCACGGAGTACGGAGTGGGCTACCGAGTATCAACACCCACGTATTTGCATTCTGATAGGGTAATTTACTAATTCATTCTGACAGAAGCGCTCACGCGATTGCGGCTGAGCGGCTTCCTGAAAAGGAATAACACGCGTGCCTGGGTATTGTGTTGAACTTAGCACGATCTGTAACCCGATGTGGAATATGAGCGGACCCTGGAGACAGCTCATGCTTTCGGGATGCCAATCGCGAGAAACGGTCAGCGGCCTGGACTGAGATATTTGATCAAAAGAAGCTTGAAACCGGTAGTTTGGTAGCCGTCGATTGTCAGGAGGCGAAGTTATCGCCTCCGAGATCTCACAGCTGCAACAACGCCTGTAGTAATAATACTATGGCTCCGAATGGTTCGCCGGCAAAGGGCGCATTATTAGGACAGGGTGCTGCGGTAATTGGAATGCAGTGAGTGCGAGGTGAGGGAGGCGCTTGGCCGGATCGCGAAGGCGCAAGTACATAACACATTAGCCTCAGGGCCACGAGTCATGGGCTACAAGCAGCTATGGAATTGAAGCGACGACTCATGTGCCGGACTTCCTGAGGTGATCCACGACGTGTTTCTAGAATAGGGTGGCGTCGACAGGAGAGACGGTGGTGCTGAAAAAGGGGTTGTCCGTTAGGCTCTTTAACTCACACTCTCCCCAAATTGGATAAGCTTCCACGGCACTCCACATGCGCGCGCGGACATGTTGTGGCAGTTGAAAAAAGCGGTAACCGAGACAGGCAACGGCAACGTGGCCGTAAATGGAGTGAGCAGGAACGAGCAAGATGTCATTCTATATCGGTGCATATTCAAATCAGACATTCAACGCGAGATGGACTGATCTCAGATCTGTCACCCGGCTGCTTGATCGTCTTTGATCGTGCAGCTGGGGTGGGTGCGAAGGGCCCTGATCTCCCCTCTCCCTCCTGCATTTTCATATATATACCACTACCCTCCTGCGTTTGACAGCTTTCCCCTTCTCCCCCTCGTCGCCTCCGCAACCCACTGTGCTCCCGTCCGTCCATTCCTTGCGGCGTCCGCACTCTCCCACCATGTCCCACCGACACGTACCCCGTCAAGCCGACAGGGACGTCCGCATGCACGAGCCCTCTCACCCGCACCCCCATCCTCTCATCACACATCCTCCCCATCCCGCGCCTCCCCATCTCAACGGCAGCTCCGCTGCTCTCCCCTCGACTCCCGCTCTCACCAACGGATCCAGCCACTCGCACCCTCCCACCAATCAGATCGTGTCTCCCGTCGTGGTGCCCAACGCGCCACCGCCAAACGGTGTGCCGCCTGCTTCTTCGAGCGTAATTCATAAGTTGGCCGTCGCCAATGAGCAGACGTGGCTTCTCATTGGTGCGTTAAACTTTTTTCTCCGGGAATACGCACCTAAAAGCGTACTGATTTCCCAGGCCGCGTTGCTGAGCAAATGGGTGATCTTGAGCACGCCATCACAGCATATGAAAATGCCCTACGGCACAACCCGATATCCCTTTCAGGGCTGACTCAGGTTGCGGGAATCGCTCGGATCAAGGAGAACTATCCAAAGGTAGGCTAAGCGTTTCTGCCAATCCCTTTTCAAATCCCGAGGACCTCCGTCGCGGAGGCCGCCGTGGCATCGCCTTGGTTCTCTCGAGATCGAGATCAAGATCCTCACGTGTTCCAGTGCTGATGTCACTTCCTTCTATTTCAGGCAATCGAATACTTCCAGCGCGTGCTTCAGCTCCAAGAAGACAACGGCGAAGTTTGGAGCGCTCTCGGTAAACGCCCTTCTGTACTGTCTCAGCAACGTCCTGATCCCATCACCGCCTTAGGTCATTGCTACCTCATGCAGGATGACCTCCAAAAGGCATACTCGGCCTACCAACAAGCGCTCTATTTGTTACCAAATCCAAAGGTACCGTCTCTGTCTCCGATTACGCGCCAACACGTAACATGTTTTGCAGGAGGATCCCAAACTCTGGTATGGTATCGGAATACTTTAC
>JBBPMC010000398.1:0-23861 GCA_038090115.1 Strobilomyces echinocephalus | reverse complement strand
CCGACACTCGTGTCCTACAGAAATTGGCGTCGCTCTGCTCCAGCAACCCTATCCCCGCTGATACCGCCTCCCCGTTGAGTCCTCGCTTGGGCCTCCCTTCAAGCCCGTCAACGTTCGGATCGACCATACGTACACTCCCGCCCGTCGTTCCGGACATGTGGACCAAAGAGAGGAGCTTTGATCGGTTGTTCGACGGGTTGTTGAAATTTCTTGACCCGGCCAAAGTGCGTTGCATATCTCTCTAAGATGTCGATGTCTTAAAATCATGATATGCTAGGACGCCGAGCAGCTGGAATACGCATTGATTGTCGTGTGGGAAATGCTAGGGAACCAGGCAGCTTTCCTCGAAGGGAGAGAAGGAGAACTTTTCTCTGCGCTATTCAAAGTACGATGCTGCAATGCGATCGACGTGGGTTCCCCCGACGAACCTTTTTTTTTTCCGGCTCTCTGACGTGGCACTAGGTTCTGGAAGCGACCAAGACCATTCGAGACGCGCTATGTTTGCGGGTAGAACCTGTATACGGCTTGACAACGATGCACAGCAGTCTACGCAGTTTCCTTGCTGAACCCTCGTTGGATGGGGACATCAAGGCGGGTTCACACGCGTTTGGCTTGATTGCGCTCGGCAAGTTCATTCTGAGGCTTCCTGCCGAAGTGCTAGAGGAAGAGTTACCTCGCCTGAAGCAAACGTTGATAACCGTAAGCCTCGGCCCAGCATCTGATCTAACGCTGTGTCGTTGATCGTCGTCCAGGCACTGAATGATACCACGACGCTCATCATTCGCGAGGCGGCATATGCCGCGACCATCGCCTCCCAGCTGGTGTTGCGCGACGAAACGCATCTTTTCACGCTTTTGGAGGGGCTGGACGACAACAAGAAAAATCTGCTCACATACTATTTCGAAAAACACGACGCCCGCGGACAAGACTTTTCATCGGACGAAGTGGGGATGACGAAGCTCGAGTCACAGATGGGGAGGCTCGACAAGATCATGAACACACCACTGAAAGGAAGACAGAGCAGTGGATAGTTGGGGTGCACGTGTCGTATTTCTTGTTTCCTTTTTCATGTTCGTGTCAGCGATTGTCCAGCTTTGCATGCATACCCCGCTGGTTTTGTTTCCACATACATATTGTCTCAACTTTACAGTATATCTCACGTTTTGATATCGTTACCTAGTTATCTGCGAAGAGCCACTCTCCAGAGAAAATAGCCGACGCCAGAGAGAAGTCCCCCAACGTGTCCTGGCGTGTCTGTCCTTGTCCGCTATGGGTTGATCGGAAATGAGCACTCGTGGACCTCCTCCGTCCATTAGGAGACGAACCTGATCGGAAAAGCTGCGCCATCCATCATAAATGAGGACGCCGGGCAGAAATACCCAGGCCGGACAAGGGATGACGAAAAAGATCAGGAACGTGTTGCGCGGAAAAGCACACGAATACAAGGCGATGGTCGCCATGATGGCGCCTAGAGACGACGGATCGACGAACGAAGCACGAAATGAAAAGAGGACGTCGCACCGCTTGCACCGAGGGAAGAGAGGTTTTCATGCCGATAAAAGCGGTTCCACCCGAGACTCGCGAGGCTGGCGGATATACCGCCTGAGGGGCGTGGTCAGGGGGATCGGGCCGGGACCGAGAGGAGAGGACAGACCCAAGAAGTAGAGGCCCAAAAAGTGCCTGTTGCCGAGGAGCTGCATGACGGACGGGGCCATGAAGTAAAACGTCAGGCCGTTGAACAGGGCATGCGAGACATCCATGTGAGAGAAGCAGGACGTGAGGAGGGTCCACCTGAGGAAAGAGATTCGGCGAGGGAGAAAGCAGGGCGGGGACGAAAGGACGCACACGCGGCCGGAAGAGACGTTTTGCAGGTTGACACGGAAGTTGTCGAGCATGACCTTGAGCAGGGTACCGTCGCCGGTGGTGTGCTGGGTCGGTCAGTGGAGCGCGGAGGGAGACGAGGAGGGCGACGAACGTAGGTCTGTATCGCGAGGGTCCACGTGAGGAAGACGCCGGCGTTGACAGCGATGATGGAGTAGAAGACGAGGTTGCTATCGAGGGAGTCGAGCCAGTCGGGACGGGGCGGACGACGCCATGGATTGGTGCGGGGAGGAAAGGCGCGGTGGGATGCGCTGCGAAGGGGAGCTGTGAGGAAGCCACTGCAAGTCCGACGACGAAAGGACGGGACGTTGAAGAAGGGAGTGCAACGGGAGCGGAGGAGGATGGAGGAGATGGACATGGGGGGGAGAAGACCACACAAGGGACAACAAAGCACCCATGTCCCACCACCTGTTCGTGTTGTCGCCGTCGGACACGCCGATCTACGGTCTGACGCACTACTCCAACAAGCCGGCACAGACGACGAGCTACCCGTTGTCGTCGAATCTACCGAGCTGGTCGACGTCTGCGTTCGCGGGGACGCTGACGGCGCTGTCGGGAGCGTCGAGCGCGACGCAGTCGCACCACGTGCAGGGAGGCGGGGCACGGATGGGAGGGGGACAAGATCGGCATGTGATCCAGATGATCGCGAACGCGAGCCTGGACGTGATTGAAGACGTGATGCGGAAGGAGGGGGCGATGTAAGGCGACGGCGCGGGTGATGGTTGCGCACACGGCTGAGGCAGTGTCACCACAGGTACCTGAGGTCGGTCGACAAGTTCAACGAGTGGACGGCGTCGGCGCTGGTCACGCCCGGGAGTGAGTGGTGCACGCGCGACGGACGGGGAATGGGGGGGCTGACCGGGGCTGGACAGACACCAAGCTGATAGTGCTGCACGAGAGCAGGAGCGAGGACGGGATCCGGGCGTTTCTGCACGAGGTCTGGGAGCTCTACGTCAAGGTGGGCGCCGTCGCCGTCGTGGTCGCTGTGGGCACCGGCTGACGACGGGGCAGGCGATGCTGAACCCGTTCCAGACGGCACACACGACGATCCGGAGCACCGTCTTTGACGCCCGGGTCCGGGCGAGTGCGAAAAAGCATCTCTAAGCGGGGGCCCGTTGTTTTCTTTCTCTCCACCACGACTATTCTACTACTACCTGTACCAGTCCTTTTAATATCATGTCCACGAACCGCGCCTCCCTCCTCAACGGTCTCCGCACCGGCGGCGTGCGCTCCACCCCGACGGACGACCTCTTTCCCCACTACTCCTCCTTGAACCCCAACAGCGCCCCCTTCAGCCCCGCTCGCTTCCACCACCCCGATCCCCAGCTCTCCCCGTACCAGCAGCTCCAGTTCATGCAGCTCGAGATCCTCCGTCTCCAGGTCATTCCTTGCCCCTTCCCGCCCCCCGCCACCCACTGACCGTCTTCCAGAACGCACAGGCCCAGCGCAACCAGCAGGTACAAGCCGCCGTCCTCGCAGAGGCCCTTCGTCAGCAGGCTAGACGTTCCCCCCTCGCCCTCGTACCTGCCTCCCCCGGTCCCACCTCTTTCGACCTGCCCCCGCCTGTCCGTCGACCCAGCCAGGCAGAGCTTCTCAAGGCTCAGCTCCGCGTCGCCCCCGTCCCTCAGCTGGACGATCAACTTCCTCGTTTTGGTGCCCGCACGACCCCCAGTACCGTCGCTTTCCCTTCCCTCCCCGATGCTCCCCCGCAGTCCTCTTCGCCCCCAAACCAGTTCGTTTTCCCCGTTGGCCTGTCCCGCGGCGGCTCTCCACCCCACCAGACTGCCAAGGAAATCACGCCCTCCAGATCAGACGCCGCTCCTTCCTGGAGGCGAAACAACACCTCCCATTCCGTCCTCAATGGCCTCCGGGCCGCCTCCAATGCATCCCCCAGCGTCAAAATCACTCCCCCTCCCGAAGAGCGTCCCTTGACGACCTCGTCCGGCAAACTTCGTCCCCGTCCTCTCAGCTTTACCTCCATCGCTGCGTCCAACATCCCCATCGTCGCCATCGACTCGGGCAGCGAACACGAGGATGCCATGTCCTCTCCGAGCTCGGCCTCCCAGTCGAATCCTGCTACCCCGCAATCCGTGACCTCTCTCGACGCTAGTCCTCTCTCTCCCAGAGAAGAGGCGACAAAGAAACTCTACGACGGCCTCGGAATTGGCCGTCCCGTCCCATACGCGGTTCAGGCCCCCGTCCTCTCCTTGCCTCAGAGGATCGTCAGTCACCCTCGCAGACAACCTCGCGGCCCTCCTTCGGGTGCTGATGAGCTCGGTCCAAAGAATTTTGCCACGAGGATCAGGCGCAAGGCCATCGGCGGTCTCGGCGTTCTCATGGGCGCACGCGAGCGCCGGGAGTCGATCGAGGTGTACTAAAACCGTGTACTCCTTCCGCGCCGCGTGTCTGCCGTTGCATTCAGTTGGTGTCATGGACTCGACCTGGTGCTAGCACCTCGTACAACTTCCCCTCCTTTACGACTATGGCCCGTCTAACTCTTTTTTTATGTTCCCAGTTCAACCCCAAAGTGTTGTTTTAAGTAGTCGTCTTCAGCGTCGTGCTTGCCATTACGTTGCTCTCCCTCCATACATACAATCCTCCATACATACAATCGGCGTCTTTCTTTCGTTGTTATATTCAGGCGAGGCTCCCCGAGTGGGAGGGCAGGGTACCAGTAGTCTCGCGTGAATTTCAGTGTACAGTTAAACTCGTCATCCAATCCCATCGTTCCACGCAACCGACGTGTCCAGAGGCGTTTACGCGTTTACGTCTCACGGATAAGCGCAAAACACGGCCCTTCCTCCTGTCGCGCGTAGGGCACAATCAGTTCGACACACCAAAGTTGGTTTCATTTGATCCCATTACTGCCACGTTATTTACACCGTTGGCCGACGATGGCTTTGCCATGCTCCTGCGAAACCCGATGAACGGACGGTCGCGTTTCATGAAAAAAAAACCGTACGAACCTGCCATTCTTCTCGGCTTATCCACAACTGATGAAAGGTCCCCAAGCTCGCCAGGATGCTGCCGCCCAACCATCCGCCATACCGCCGCTCGATGGGATTTCCGGGCGCGTGTATTTTCACCTATACATATGAAATTCGGTCAACGGCGTTTCTGGCGTGGCGAGCCGTACTGACATGAGGAAAGTTACGAGACAGCTCTGTTTCGAGCCGGTCGGCGAGACCGGCAAACAAGCTCCCTCCGCCGGTGAGGACGACGTTTCCCATGAGGACCTGACGCAGGTCTGGATCGCATGCACGCAGGGACTCAGAGAGCAGCGCCGGGATGTTTTTAGGCAGGTTTGGGTTCTGTGCCTGTGCCCCTGATTCAGTGGGGCGTCGGGAATCCATCATTCGTTCGAGACCTACCACGAGCTGCGGGGAATGATAGAAAAATTGCTCTCCTACTTGAAAGCGCTCCGCCCCGAAATATGCGTTGTATCCCGTCGGAAATTCGTACTGCCGCGCTGGGCGAGACGCGGCGGCTCTGATGGCAGCTGCGTAAGCGAGCGTCATAAAGGGGTGTGAGTGCTGCTGGCTCACTGCTCGTTCCATCCCTGGTCGAGGACCCCCGATACGCTTTGAATCCATTCGTCGACCTCACGGCTTTCATACCACGACTTCCAACTATCTGTGGTCCCGGAGATCCTATCGTCGCGTAGCGTAAACCGCGCAGGAGCCCCTGGTTCCACGGGCTGCGGCGCCACTTAGCATCGGAAACATAGCAAAAAGTGGACTCGTACGATTTTCGTGGCGATAAGCTGATGAGGGTACAGCTCAATACCCCGTCGCACCGGCGTCGGATTGGCAAGAATGTGTCTTGCGTGCGCGTGCACGAGTTTTGGAAGTGCGGAGTAAACGAGACCTAAACCAGTGAACGACAGATCGTGCAAGATCGATGAGCGCTCACCTTTTCGGAGAACAAAACCGTCGACGACGGGGGTGATGCTTGCCATCGAATGGCCCACGTCGACGACCAAAGCGGACCCTTTCCCTGCGGCAAATCTAACGCGTGATCTCAATATCGAGACTGGGTGGAAAGGTCGATGCCATACGCGTTCAGTACGCCCGTGTTCGCGATATAAAAGGCCGGGACCTGGAACTCTTCGAACATGATCTCGGCCATACGTTCCCGATTAGCGGGCGTGTTCCACGCGGGTTCGGTGACGAGAATAGGGTGCTCCGACGGATTGGTGCGCATCACGTCCACGAGCGCGTGCAATATCAAGGCGGGGATCGGGTTGAAGTCGGACACTGCAACGCCGTCCGAGTTTTTTCAGCCTCTCGGAATCAGCTTGGCGCGCGAGGTTCACTGACCGAGTCCGTCTCGGAACGGGTGACCGATCTCCATGCCGGCTCTCCATATCGAGGGGCCGTGTTGACCGAGATAGAGCTTTGCGTCGCTCCGTGGTTTCGGGGCATTTTGGTCGGCGTCCCCGGTCGTGTCTGTCATTTGAACGTCACCGTCGCCCGCGGTGGGTTTGTACCCGTAGTAAGAGGACACGATCGCTTTTGGCGTATCGTCCCCCGCGTAGCCAGTTCGGATGGACGCCGAGCCCAGGTCGACCACGAGCGCAGAGACTTCGTCTTTGAAATTTCATGAGTTCCGTTCAGCGTACTTCGTCGCTGGACGTACCTCCTCCGTAGTTTACCATCGTGAACGGTATGGGCCAGCAGTGATCAGTTGGTCGAAGTTCACTTGAGAAGATCACGTGATCAAAACCTGCCACACAATATAGTGTATTTGAGGCTCGCCATGTGTAATGTAGTGATGTCTATCACCTTGTCCTACTCTACCTTTCAATTGTAGTACGTAATTGATACGCACATCGGCCTCTCAAGGACAAAACGGTGATGGCATAGCGATGTACATGTTCAATACAGATTAACATCACAATCCACTGCTAGAGTGAACGAAATGGTATGAAGTGAATACAGCGCGCTCACCTCGAACACGGACTCCTCCGGATGTCGCACGCAGCATCGTCGTCCCGGTTTGTCACAAGAACGAAACCGGCCGAGCTCCATCACAGGGACCGCGCGCGACGCCAACCTCGTCTGTACCCCTGGGAGCTTGTGCTTTTTGGACTGTTCTGCCTGCAACGCAAGGACCATCTCTCCCCCCGTTCGTCGGACTTGCGGGGCGGAGAAAGGTAGCATCGACCTAAGGAGCGGACTCGCTCCGGTCCCCGCGGCACGTTCCAGACCCTTGTCCCCCAACGCAAAGTGTCCTCTGTGGCCCGCGGCAAAGATCCCTTCCTAGCAAGGGGAGAGGATGGCCCTCTGACTTGTCTCGCGAACGGATCTGTTCTTGCGCCGCTTTAAAGATCCCGGGCGTGCTTTCAGCCAAAGTCCAGAGATCCTTCAAATGGGTCCTTTGCGACGTCCTGCTGACATTCTTGATCGACCGTAGGGGGCTTTGGTCGCTTGCACATCGAGCGCCTTGGAGCGTTTGGCCTTGATGTTCTCCTCCAGGTCAGTGACCTCTCCGGGACGCTTCACCTTGACTACTTCAACCACGTCCGAATCGTCACGTACATCCCTCTGTTGCATCCGAGAAGATTTAGTTTCGATGATCTTCATGACCCCGAGACGCTATTTCTTCTTGTACATGGGAGCTCTCGATCTTGGCTGGCGAACGGAGGTACGACGTGTAATTGTGATACGTACGTCGTTCTCGAACGGATGGAAGAGGTAGAGATCGATGTCAGGATTAGAGAAGTCACTGCTCTTTTCTGGATGACCGTCGGCACCGGAGTAGCACCACGGCGAGTTATCCTCTTGTTTATCCTCTGGATGAATCACGAAAGCGCGCGGCATCCGAAAATTAGACGGCAGAGCTGATAGTCCCGTCGATTGAAGTTGGGACGTGGAGGCATTCGGGTTCGCGACAACTGAAAGGCATAACGTGGGGCTGGGGCGATGAATTTTGATGATGCAGAGATAAAGAGCGAGTTGAGGGACGGAAAACATAAGTACAACGAGTTCAGCAGTCTGTCGACGCAGACTGTGCTCACCGAGACGAACGACCGAACAACTACGACGACGAGAAAGGAGAGCGAGCCGCTCGTTCGCGTTTTATATCGCTCTCCAGACTGCTGCCCACAGGCAGTGTGCCCGGTGGTCCCCTGCGCGATCAACAGGTGGATCGGGCGGCGGGTCGGCGCGATACATAGCTGTCGGCCGACTTCGTTGCGTCGGCACGATCCATCTGGGTGGCGGGCGGCAGCAAGCTGAGAATGGGTGTCACCGCTTCGTTGTGTAGAGAGAAAAAGATAGCTGATAAGTAACACGCATCTCGTCCAGTGACGGGCAACGACCTGTCACGAATAGACATCGCTGCAGTGACCTCTGACCAAAGACGTTGCAAGCAAGGAGCACTGCACGTTTTCAATAGCGTTTCGTGCACTCAGCGTAAGTTACCGTACACATAGGGTGCTTACATAACTACAGGTACTTTTTCGAGTCGTTTCAATTGACGACTTGAGATCTTCAGCGACGTCAAATTCATGGAAGAATGGCGCGAGCCACCCAGAACAAGAGGAAAGAAACGGAACAAGATGAAGACCTCGAGGGCGCGTTCGCTGAAGCCGTCGGATTAGAGATGCTCAGTGACGAGGAAGAACGCGAGGGACAGGACGAAGAATCAGACGAAGGGGTCGACGAGTTTCCGGAGATTGATGCGGAAAGCGATAGTGTGTCTGACGACGAAAGTGAAGACGAGGAAGACGGCGAGGATGGCGAAGCGAGCTCTTCCTCAGGCTCAGAATCAGACTCGAGCTCGGACGTACACATATTCCCCAAGTCGAAAAATGTCATCTCTAAAATCACTGGTCACCCGAAGCTTGTATACCCAGAGATTGAACCAGAGTACGATTCAGATTCGTCCACCGAGGATGTACGTGTCCCGTTTCTAGTGACCTTTGAATGATCTATTGACATGTAGAGCGCGTTTAGGACCCGAATCGTGTCGGGAACATTCCGTCACACTGGTATGATGATCTCCCCCACATTGGCTATGACATCAACGGGAAGCGTGTGCTCCGTCCAGCCAAGGGTGACGAGCTGGATAAATTCCTAGCGACCGTCGAGGATCCGACCTCCTGGTTTGTCATGCGTTGTATTCTTGGAGTCCTTCTCGTTCATATTAAACAGGACTGCTGCTTGGGATAAAAACACCCAAATGAACAAACCGCTCTCTCCTGAAGAATTAGATATTATTCGTAGGTTACAGGAAGGCGAAAATCCCGACGCCAACTACGACCCCTACGAGCCCACGGTGGAGTGGTTTACCGGTAAAGGTAAAGAGGAAGTTATGCCTCTTTCTGCAGCACCAGAACCGAAGCGTCGATGGCTTCCTAGTAAATGGGAGAAACAAAAGGTACTCGCATCGTCTTGCGGGCGACTCTCGCAATTCATTCTCCGGTAGATAATGAAAATTGTTCGCGCTATACGACAAGGCCGTATCGTCGGCTCAAAACCCAAGACGGCTGGCGACAAGCCTCAATTTCATGCCATCTGGAATGAGCCACCGTCTAATCAGGCACCTCCCCTTCCTGCTCCTAAACCTGCGCTCCCTACCCATGCAGAATCTTATAACCCTCCCGAAGAGTATCTCCCTACAGACTTAGAACGCAAAGCATGGGAAAACACCGATCTTGAAGACCGCCAACGCGACTACCTTTCTCAAAAATACTCAGCCTTGCGACTCGTACCAGCTTACGACCAGTTTATCAAGCAGCGTTTCAATCGGCAGCTCGACCTATACCTCGCCCCGCGCATACAACGGATTCGGCTCAACATCGATCCCAACAGTCTTATTCCCAAGCTTCCTAGTCCAAGCAGCTTGCAACCATTTCCAAATTATTGTTCCCTCAAGTTTACCCATATGGGCCCCATAGTTCGATGTGTTTCCACGAGTCCAGATGGTGCTTGGGTGGTCAGTGGCGATGATGGTGGTAATGTAAGTCTACGGGAAGTAAACGTCGGGCGCGAGGTCAGGAAGTGGATCTTTGACGGCAAGATTGGGGCAGTAGAATGGTGTCCGCGGACCGACGCCAGCTATTTTGCCGTTGGCACGTACGTTGTGATTCCGAGTCAGCTATGGATAACAGGTCGACCTTCAATTTTAGGGAGGATAAGCTGTATTTCATCGTTCCGCCGAATCTACCGTCCGTTATACTGCAGTCCACTCAATCAACCCTTACTCCTGCGGCGCTTCCTTCAGCTTCAGACTCACCTGTCAAATGGTCATCCTCTCTCGGACGAGAAGGCGGCATAGTTCTGACAGTCTTGTTGCCTGCTGCATCTGGGTTGACCAAACAAATTGCGTGGCATCGAAAAGGCGATTACCTCGCCACCGTTTGTACGTTCAATCCATTGTGTCGGTTGTATTTCTAATTTTTTTTTCTCCCTGCAGCAAACAGGGGAAGCCAGGGCACCGTTTGGATTCACCAGATGTCTCGCAGGCATTCTCAGGCTCCGTTCAAGAAAATCAAGGGCACTGTGCAACTAGTGCTGTTCCATCCGATAAAGCCGTGTTTTTTAGTTGCGGTGAGCAAAAGCACGAGTTCGTGAACGTCCCATCTCATTTTCTTCATCCTCGCAGACCCAGCGCTATGTCCGAGTGTACAATCTTGCCGAGCAAAAATTAATCAAGACACTGGTACCGGGAATTAAATGGATTTCTTCCATGGACATTCACCCTTCAGGAGATCATGTCATCGTAGGCGGTTACGACAAGAAGCTGTGTTGGTTCGATCTAGAGCTTAGTGACAAGCCGTACAAGATTTTGCGGTAGGTCTTCACTTGTATCGCGATATTTACGGAACACTCATTATTTCGGCTTTTCGCAGGTACCATACACGGGCCATCCGATCTCTGCACTTTCACCCTAGTTATCCTCTTTTCGCGTCTTCTTCAGACGATGGGACGATCCAGATCTTTCACGGACGAGTTTATAGCGACCTCATGACAGATCCTCTGATCGTCCCTTTGAAAATCCTCCGGGGTCACGATGTCAACGACGGTCTCGGCGTCTTGCAGATCAAATGGGTAAACAAGCATCCCTGGCTCATCAGCGCCGGAGCGGACGGGAACATTCTAGTCTGGTGTAGTTGAAGCTCAGCCCTTTGTCTGACTTGCTGGCTATGAATATGTTCTATTTCTGCGCTTGAATTCAGGTTTCACCCATGGCGTAACCACGTACATGCCCAGTTGCCGAAAGTCTGGGCTCTGTTTCTTTCGAGGGTGCGGAACTAGCGCCCAGTATATCCTTCCCGGGACCGTGTGTATACTATAATTAAAAAAATCAATGTGTTCACCACGCCAGGCCAATCTGATTCTGCAGGATGTAGGCGAGTCATATACTAGTAGGCCCTTAGCATGGGAAATTTCCAGCACCTGGCTCAGATCTCCAAACCAGAGCTATCATGTTATAGTTTTTGTGACTTTCACTGATTGGACCGGAATATACCCTTGTACGGCGCTTTGACTATAACCTCCGCCCTCTGAGGGCCGCCTCTGCTAAGCTTGTTCTGGTGCAACGGGCTACTTGACAGATTACAATTTGCGTCAAGCGATTACTCGTGAACACTTTCCGGGGATCCTATGTTCTAAAAGTACATTCGGCAACTGGTCATGTAAGCGCTGTCCGCTTGAGTTGCGACTGGCTGCACAATGTCGAAAAGTACTTACTTAACGGCCCTGTCAGAGCAGTGATTTTTTTGGCCCGTGGCGGAGGTAAAATTTGAGCTTCGGCCCGATCTTTGCAATGCATATTTACTTCCGTTCGATTGATCGAATTTCTACAACTTGAAGCATGATATGTCACGCAGGACACCAGACACCGCCAAATCTGATTTCTTTGTTATAGCTGCATCTGTCCGCTCCGGGTATTTTTTACCGTCTGTCATTGAAGTAAGTACTATTGTGCTGGGCGCTGGTGACGATGCGAACATTTGTCGAAGGCATGGTGCGGGGCCCAAAAGGACATGGTGCAGGGGATGGACGGGCATTGCACTTGAGAAGACGATCCAATTGCAAAGCCATGGTAGGGGCGCGAAACCAATGGTCGATAAACATGGCAGAGGCGAGGAGAAAAAATACAGCGAGGGCGCACGAAACGGGTAATCAGGGCTCGTATAGACAAGGCGGGGCGACGGGCGACGGCGCCGGAAAAAGAACGGTGGTGGTAGGCGAGCGGTGCCTCCCGGAAAAAAAAAAGGTGGAGGCGAGGAACGCGAGATAGCGTTCGAATCAACACGGTGAGATTGACAGCGGCCACATTCAAGTAGAGACAGTGGTAGCGCCAAAAGAGGCACCGTGAGACGGCGGGCGGGTGGCGGCTCTTAAAAATCGCGGCAAGAGATGGGTGAGCGCCGGGGGACGTGGTGGGGAGTGCTGGGGAGTGCTGGCAGTCGCAAAGACGAGTACGAGCGATTAGATCACGAGTAGACGCGGCGAGGACGATAAACGAGCATCGACGTACTTACGTGTAGTCATCTGAAGTGGCGAAGCGTAGTGATGTGGACGTACACTGGCATGTGCGCAGGAGGACTAAAGGAGGTGAAGTGGCGACAATATTATGTAATGACGCACACGTGAATTTGATTTTTTACGCAAGTTTTCGGGGGCCTTGCGTTACGGTCTTCTCTGGAAAACAGCGATCCGAATCGTAATAAGCGACGCACCAGCTGGCAATACTATGTACGTAAGATCTCCGCCGAGCCTGGTAACTGGTGGCCCACTAAGTATCAGGGTTCTATTCAGACCACAAAGGATCATAGCAATATGAGCCCCTGGTTGCTCCTAAGTGTATAAATCCTGCATTGTGACTGAGGAATCACGACAAGGCGGCCCCGCTTTGTTTCCGTGTTGCAGTTATTTCTTTGAACTGTGTTCGCGCTTCATTCCATTTCTATGGTTAACTGGAGAAACCCGCAAGTCGAGGCCACGGAGGCTCGTATGTATATTTGTTTTCACATTCTGCTCCTCTCTGATGCAACTGGGATACACAGTCGACTTCAATAACGTGGTCCACGTGTTTTGTGGGCTGTATATGTGGGAGCTCGTAGTATCATTCTACTTCGAGATCTCCCTCATTCAAGGCAAACGCAAAGTTGGCTGGCCGCTTGTACGCCCCCCGCAGAAATGATTCTCCACTGCTGACATTCCCCTCAGGGTATGCCGTTTGTATCGCGATGTATTAAGCTAACCTCTTGTCGATTGCAAAGTCCCGTTTTTTTTTTGTCGATATGGAATGCTGTTAGCACTCATTGGACTGTAAGTTTAACTCCATGTGTATTCATTCGAATGCGGAGCTATGTGTCGCTATAGGGTGGTTTCATTGAACGTCTCGAGCAAGGTGAGTTGGTTCTACCCAGCTTCTTCCATTTCCAGTGAACTGTTTGAACATTGCAGGTGAACTGTGGCGTGAGTGATGGCCTCTGCTCGGAAGTAAAATATCTGACCAAAACCAGGCACTGTATACGTTCATATCGGCAGGTGCCTACCTTTTTTATGGTAGCAAACTCATCGTCGTGTATCTAGGTTGCCGGCAACACAACGATCGCCAGCGCTTCGACCTCTCTGATGATCAGGACGTAAGTCGCATGCATCGACTTGGATCATCGTTAATCGTTGATTTTCCATAGCATCGCTCTTTGGGAATGGAAAAGATGGGTGACCATTACCATCAGTGTCCTCTCTCTCGGACAGTGGGCCATCTTGATTCGCGGAATGAACATTGTTCATGCCGTCTGGGATGAAACTACCAAAGCCTGTGTCGTAGATAATACGAACCATTTGTTGCTCAACCTCAACTATTTCTACAGTGGGTTGATCCTTCTTTTTCACGAAACCGCTTGAACTAACCATCTCGTCTTTCTGATTAGCCATGGCATTTGATTTTGTTATCTTGTTATTTACAGCCATAATTCTTGGAAGGTTTTCTCGACCGAACGAGGGACTTTCCGGCCTCTTGTTTCGTGACGGGCTGATATACTTCATTGCCACATCAATGTGTAATACTATCCCCGCGGTAAGTCGCCGAACGCCAGTAAGGACAACGATGAGTTTATGTCGGTTCAGGTACTGAATCTTTTGAATTTCAATGGTGAGTATCTTTCTCTCGCATTCTATAACGTGAATAAATGAATTACTTGTAGACGAAATGAATGTGTATGTGGTTAACTTTTCCTCGTCGTTCTATCCTGACGATGAGGGCGTCTAAAAGTATCGCAACGGTGGGTACCCCTTGACAATCAAGTGGAGGACTTGCCGACATGATTGTGTTAGGTTCCTGCGGCAACTGCCTCGTAAGTTATCCGTGTACTTCATTAGAATAAAAGTCACGTTCGTTGGCAGGGCTGTCGCGGCATGCCGCGCCGTCATTCGTCTCAGGGAGTATGCAGATCACTCTGGCAGCAGCTATCCGACGCCGACGCTCAATTTCATCAATACAATTGCGGGTCATTTCTGTGCGGTCGGTTCCCCGGTTATCGCGCGCACCTTTTTGATCGTTGAAGCAGGGAAGGCGTCACATCCCCAAACCCGTCCAAGGTCAAACACCGTTTCGCTGGATGAACTCGAGTGAGTTTGTTTCAATGGTGGTGCCTGCTCGTGATATAAATCACGACGTGCAGAACCGCTGCTTCCTCGGTGGATTCCAATGCACCCAAGGTACCGACCTGTGTCGCTATTGAGAAGACGGTTGAACCTATGCCACCCAAGCATGAGATCTCTCGTCCAAACAACGAAATTTCCTAGTTGTGCTACGTGCAGAGGCGTCTGGCCGATTGGCGTGGAGATGGTACTCAGCGAGTGTGACACTTGATCATACATGACTTTCGTGGAATTGCAGTACAATGCTTTTTGCTTGGGTGACTAGTAGTCGGTATTGGAATGGTACAGCGAATTACCACACCGTTTTGAACGCTCCCGGAGCGGAGAAAAACATCCAAGGACAAAGCGCTACCTCCTGCGTGATGGTCTCCCAGCCTTCCTCCGCGCGGCCAGACCTCCTTGCCGATTCATGCCACGACGCTTGGGAATGGGATCCCATCCCTTGGACTTTCGCCACTCCTCTTGTCGTGAACCGCGGGGACCATGCGTTGAAATGGACTTTGATTTCTCATCCGATCGATTGGGCTGGTCGACAGACATTCCCGCTACACGTACCAGCTCCGTGACCAAGAACACATTAAAATGGGGTTGGACACACCTCCATCTTCAACCACATTCGACACAGCACCTAAAAACGAGAACGTATCAACGACTGTCCCTGAACGACGTCTCATAGCCGTCCACTATCCAACCCGACCCGATCCGTCCATCTCATCTCTCCTCTGGACCCATCGACGCCAGTGAACCATGCCAGGTTCTGCGGCGTCACGCACTGCGGGTTCAAGAGACCCAAACAGGCGAAAAAGGTCTCTGAATCGCACGAACCTTCTTGCTGGTCTTCTGTCACCATGTCCTCCGCCGCATCGAGCGGCGCCACGGGAGGACAATGTTTGGCGTCCTTGACCGCTGCGAGTTTGGCGTTGAGTCTGTTAAGGCGCGCAGCTTCAGCTGCAGCGTATTTGCCAGAATCGCGTTTTTTGGAGCGGAAGGAACGCTTTGACTTGGAACGGAGGGATTTCGCCATCGTCTGGGAGTGAGCGCTGCTGGCCGAGAGCACAGCCAGGCCACTGCGTACAGCCACTTGGACTCGTGGGAACTTGGGGGCACTGAACTTCCGAGGAATGCACCCTCAGACCGTGGTTCGCACCCGCTGCTGTACACTGGTACAAATGTCGTCACTGTCCAGTAGTTTTACTATGATTTTTTATACACTGCGAGTCGACGAGGCTGTCCTTCCGTCCAGCTTGCCCCATCTACTATATTTGACTCGCAATGTCGTGGGATGTTGTTTGTATCTTACATTAGTATAATTTACAACTGACGAGTGACTGAAGTATCATAGTGACTCGGAAGGGCTGCCAGAAAATAAATACGTGCTAGAGCTAGGCACCGATAAGGATATAAAGAACACGCTAATCGAACGGCACAGAATTCACAGATCTCATCGTCCTGTTCAGCGCGAAAGCTGCGCGAGTGTGATCCAGATGACCAGAGTCGCCTACCAAGCGTTTATAGAAGGTCGGCATTATCTTCTTCGTCGCCGACGCCAGATGGATGACCTCGTCTGGACTCTCTTCTTCATCGATGGTTGTGTGGCATGCAGAGAGATATGCAAATCCAGGTTTTTCAGTTCACATGCGGCGATCCGTTGTATCGTGAAGTGACCATCGCGGGGCGCGAGAGCCGACTCGAACGCCGGCCGGGCCTGATTGGGGAGACCATGACACGCGAAGCGGTCCCATTCATTCTTGCCCGGCTCCTCAACGATGTCTAGTTCCGCGTCGACTGAAAAGAGTTCAATCTGGCCAAGCAGCTTTCGCTCGACCGATGGCGATGAAAGATTTCCGTTCAGCTGCAGATGGAATCGATAAATGGTCCTGTCTGGCGCGAATGAGAGCGGTCAGGGTAGAGGTGTAGGGCGATATGTAAAGTTCGGGGGAGGGGGAGGGGGGTTTATTGTCCCTTCCTAAACGGACCGGCAGCGTGCAAGGGTAGCAGAGAAACACGTTTTGGCCCACATCCGCCAGTTCAGCATAAAGACTGAACGCTCCCTCTTTGACTGCCTCGACTGCGTGAACCGATCGCAGAGGTAGCATACGAGGTTGCCTAATGATTCTGAACGAGAAGGGTGCCCCTGTGGGCGAAGTTCGAGTGCTTCCCGGACACGAACGACGGCCATGTCAAGGGGTTTCGCCCACCCAATTATCTTGTATGTATCGTGGAGGTAGGCAGAGACGTTGTTCAACAACATTGAACGTTCTGGATGTCCGTGCGGGAGGAGATCAAGTACTTCCTGGAGGAGGGCGTCGTGTAGGTCCAACTTGTCCTCAAGCTGACTGTGCCGGATTGCCAGACAATTAGCGAGGTTATTCAATGACGTTGAACGATCTGGGTGGCCTTCCGGGCGAAGAGCGAATGCCTCGCGGTGGAAAACGATAGCTTCCTCGAGGTTCGACACCTCTCGGAGTCGGTTGTACCGAGTGAAGAGGGAAAGTGTGAGGTTGTTCAATGACACCGAACAATCTGAGTGGCCTTCCTGACGAAGAGCAACTTGAAGTGCATCGCGATCGAAAACAATAGCTTCCTCGAGGTTCGACGTCATCCCAAGCAGGCCGTACCGTCTCGGTTGAGGGAGATGGCTTTGTCAAGATCCGGCACCACCCCGAACCGACTATACCGGGTTGATAGACAAAGCGCGAGGTTATTCAACGACATCGATGCCCTAGTGAGCAAGTCGATGACTTCTTTGTCAAGGAGAACAGCGCCGTCGAGGTCTGACGTGATCCCAAGTTGGCTGTACCGAGTATAGAGAGTAAGCGCGAGGTGGTCCGATGCTACGCAACGATCTGGTTGGCCTGGCAGGTGAAGGTCAAGCGATTTTCGGCTGGGGATGATGGCCTCATCGATGTCCGACATGGCTCCAAGTTGGTTGTACCGAGTAATTAGGTCGACTGCGGGTTGTTCAACGACACGGGACGATCTAGGTATACTTTCTGACGAAGGTCGAGTGCTTCTCGGCCGAACCCAGTCGCCCCGTCGAGATCCGACATAACCCCAAGCCGTTTGTACCGGGTAGAGAGGCGAAGTGCATGGTTGGTCGTTCAATGACGCAAAATGATCTGGATGACCTTGCTAGCGAAGGTCAAGAACTTTTCTGGCAAGGGCGATGGCTTGGTCGAGGTCTGACATAGCCCCTAGTTGGCTGTACCGCATTGATAGACAACGTGCGAGGTTGTCCAAAGACAGAACGATTTGGGTGTCGTAGGGGACGAAGCTCGACTGCTTCTCGGTTGAGGACAATGGCCTTGAAGTGGTTGTACCCAGTGGAGTGACAGAGCGCAAGGTTGTACAACGACACATCGACATTCTGATTCTCGCGCGTAAAGGTTAAGCGCTTCACTGTGAAGGGGATGGCCTCGCCGAGGTCCAACACCACCGCAAGTTTCTTGTACCGAGTTAGCAAGTGAACTGCGAGGTTGTTCAGCGATGCTGAGCGATTCAGGTCGAAGGACAAGTGCCTCCTGTCCCAGGACGATGGCTTCATGAAGGCCCGACATGACGCTAAGCTGATTGTATCGAGTAGAGAGACAAAGCGCCACACAATCCAACGTCTCCGAGCGATCTGGGTGTCCCAGCGGCGAAAGATCAAGTACTTTTCTGTTGAGGGTGATGGCCTCCCCGAGATCCGACGTGACCACGAGTGTGTCGAATCGTGTTGAGAGACAAAGTCCAAGGTTGCCCAGTGACTTCGAACAGTCCGTATGGCCTTGCGGACGAAAGTCGAGTGCTTCTCGGTTGCGGCCTATGGCTTCCTCGAGGTTCGAAGCGACTCCGAGTCGCCCAGACCAAATAACTTAAGAGGCACAACAAGGTCGAACGACCACGACCTGGGTGGCCATGCGGGCGAAGGTCAAGTACTTCTCGGCATAGCCAATGGCCTGACATAACCCCGAGTTGGAGTAGATAGACAAGGTGCAAGGTTCTTCAATGACATCCAGCGATCAGTGCGCCCTTGCTGACGAAGATCAAGCGCCTCTCGGTGGTGTACAATGACCTCGTCGAGGTCCAATATGATCTTGACCTGGACGTATCGAGTGAGGAGAGACGAACTGCGAGGTTGTTCGACGACATTGAACGATTTGGGTGACCTTGTAGGGCCAAGGTCAAGGGCTTTTCCGAGGACGAGGACGATGGCTCCCTCGGTATCCCCCGTTGCTCTGTGCCTGCGGTAACGACGATCGAGATGCACCGCAAGGCGAGTCAAACAGCGAGTACGTTTTGGGTGGTCCGACAGGCGGGCAAATTTCAACAGTGGTTCGTGACCGAGGGCGATAGCCCCATTGATATAACTGGTTTCGCCTCCTCAGGCTTGCTCAAATTTGCCCAAGAGAAGGTCTGCCTGTGAGAGTAGAGGTGCCCAACTGACGGGCACAATCAGTCCACTGCTTTGCACTGCGTACTAAGGACCCGGCGAGTAGCACCTTCTGAGTTCATGTTGCAGTTTGGGAAAACGATGGTATGCTGTTCTTGTTACGAACTAAGCAGTAAAATCTGGGACATTGAATACCACAAATGCCTGCCTTAAAGATTGACAAGTTGAGTCGTTCCACGACGGAGACATGACTACCTGGCACGGTAACCTTTGCATCCCGGCTTAGATGGACGTGGTAGCCTGAGATGCAACCCACGATGGAACATTGGGAACAGGGAACGAAATGCGTCAGTCCAAGACGCAATCGTTCGAGTCCCGGCTTAAGTCCTCGTGGCATCCTGGCGAACGTCACGGCGGAAAGATCGAACGATCACTCAGAGAGGCGATCCGACATCGCTTTTTTTTCGAAGCGCGCACGCAAGCGTGATTCACTCAAAAAGGGACACACATCATGAAAAGTGAACGACGCGCGACGAACACGCAGATTCGACGACCCAAGATCGAGACGCCCTCAGATCGTGCCATGGGCGCCCGACGGCGATCGTATTACAACCGAGATACACATTTTTGGAACGTCTTACGAGCGATCGCGAGATAGAGATCACTCTGGAGGGGCCTCTCTGTAAAGACGCGGACGCGATTTAGCCACGGGCGAGCGCAAAGGGACGACGGTACTCATGATGTACAACACGTTGTTACAGCTGCGCACGATCGCGGGATGAGACCAAGTCGTACGATTGTGACGACGAAGATGGACGCACCGGATGAAGACTTCGCCCAGGGTGCCCGTGGAGTTACCGTCTTGAAACTCCTCTGTGTTGGCCAACTGCGCGAGAGAGAGAGACGTCAGAAGAAGGCGGGGAGCCACGTCGCACGACGACGGTGGAGGACGCACCTGGAGGTTCATGTAGCCGTCCGTGCTGACGAGAAAACCCTTGTATTCCAGCCCCCACTTGAGCTTGACGAACACGGGCTTTCCAGTGAGCTCCTGCATGAACGGTTTCGGGTTGACCGGATTGACCTGCGCGCGTCGGTGAGTGAGACCCCACGCCGCCAGCGACACATACATACCTGCGACATGACGGGGGTTGGGACCGCTTCGGACTTTGAAATCGACGGACTCCACCTCCTTGATCGCACGCGCACAACATGTCTGACAGAGAGGGCCACGTCGGGTCTGGTTCCACGGACGACGACTTGTCGTTGCCCAAGGCGACGGTGGCAAAGATGATCAGCGGTGAGTCTACTCTATACTGCCGGAACGCGGTACTCAATCACGCTCTAGAGCTCCTCCCAAGCGAGGTGACGTGTGCAAAAGAAACTCGGGATCTGGTGATCGAGTGCTGTGTAGGTGAACATGCGTCACGACTGCCGGGCGTCGATGCATGGCTTACGCGTGCGCGACAGAATTTATTCATCTGATCTCGTCCGAGGCAAACGAGATATGTGAACAGGAATCGAAAAAGACGATAGCTCCTGAACACATCATTGGCGCATTAAAGGTGCGTCCTGCACTCTTCCAACGAAAGAATTCGCCATCCAACCACGTGCAGCGCCTCGGATTCGATTCGTTTACGGCAGAGGTAGAAGACGTCTTGAAAGATCACAAACAACAGCAAAAGGTGCGCGTGGCGCGTCGTGCTGGTGGATGTGCTCATCGTACGTCCAGGATCGAGAGAAAAAGGCAGACAAGATCAAGGACTCTGGGCTGACGCCGGAGGAACTTCAAGCGAAACAAGAGGAGTTGTTTGCGCTGAGCAGGGCCAAGTTTGCCCAGCCTCAGCAACAGCCATAAAGTGCGTGTTAGACGAGGGTTACGAGTATTGTACGAGTCCGCTACGTCATCCTTGTCGACCACTCTGGCGTTGGCGTAATGTTTCGAGTCTCCTCCAAGGGGAATCTCCGTTCCACTCCTCCGCTCCTGTCTCCGAACTGACGGACAGAGATGGCAACCCTTTTTGCTCGATGATGAACGAGGCGGAGACGGAGGCATAAAACGCAGCTAGAGTGCACGTTGAGATGCAGGGCCGTGGCACCAGAGATGACGCACCTTGGTACACGTCACCGTCTTCTAATACCAGTCCAGCGGCGAGGCCCCCCAGAAAGCTATTTCCGGCACCTCGACAGGGCTGTCTGTTCAGGAACCCCAGTGGAGTAGAAAAGAACGGCACTGACCGGTGACGTCGACGACGTGTGCGGCGTCGTGAGGTGTCCAAAAGGCATCGACCCACCGACATCCGTGTTCGCGGGTGGCGACACACGCCCCAAGGTCAGCGCTTCGTATGACGACAGAGCCCTTTGCAGAGGGACCCACGCCGTAGTCAAGGAAGCGGCGTGCAGCGGATTCGACGGCCTCGCGGGTGACGGGTGGGGACAAGGAGAGAAGGCTGAAAGCCTCTTCTGCGTTTGGGCTGTAGACGTGAGCTGCCGAGGAGGGCGAGGGGACACGTGCCACGTATACCTCAATACATGGACGGAAGCCATGGCGGTGATGAGGGTGGGTAATTCCTCGGGGACGCATCTGTCCTGCAGAAAAAGGATTACGTTGGGGGAAGGAGGCGATAGGGAAGGACACGGACCGGGATGGGCTCATAGATGAGGAGGGCGTTCCAGTCGACCTCGGAGATGACTTGCTGGGCGCGCGATGGCGAACAGATGAAATGCAGGGTCGCGGGGCACGCGAGACGGGTGCCTCGTAAATCCCGCGGGAAGAGCCTGATGCGTGGAGTGATGTACTCGAAGCTGCGGACACGCGCGGTCAGGTGTGCACAACGCAACGCGAGAGAAAGCAGAGCGACTTTCTGACGTCGCCCCGGTAAGAATTGAGGCCGCGCGTGGTCAAGCCGTCAGCGTGTTCGCGAAAGAGCCAGACGTCGCGGCCGTACGAGAGAAGCGTCTGACGGACGTCGCTGGGAAAGTCGTGTCCCGCGTCGACGATCATGCCCACGGCGTCTGGTGTGAGCCTGAAGGGGGGTGAGGGACGCGGGGGCGGGGTCGGGTGTAGAACGGACCAGATGCGGGCGCCGATGGTGGCATAGGTGCCGCCGCCACCGATCTGGGGTGGCACGGGGGGGCGATCGTCGTCAAAGGCGAGTTCGTCGAGGATGAAGAGGCCGATGGATGCGAACGAGGGTGACATCGGAGTTGTAGTCAAACTCTGCCACGACTCGGATGCAGGTCTGGACGGTCATCTACGACAAGGCCGAGTTTCCCGACAGCGTGCGCGGTTCCGCCCAGATCGTCCCCGGGAGAACGCTGACTTGGTTGACCAGCTGTTCCATGCGGCGCTGCCCCTCGTCGATCAGCCGACGCGCGCAAAGATCACTCGCTTCTACCATCGCGAGGACGCCTGTCGTGAGCCCCCTTGGCCAGTTTCCTGTCGTTCCAAGACGCGATCGACCCGTTGCAGGCTCGCTGATCGGTGCTCTCCTCCCTCGCGTGCTCCTCCGCAAGCGAGGCGTTCCACGCGACGCCGTCGCTTTTGCTGTCACGGACACGGGTAAACCCTACTCGGTGGGTCGCCCCTCTCCGATGCCACCCGCGCCTGACGGACTCCCAGACGACGCCCGGACTCGATCCTCCAGTCGGGTTCAACGTCACCCACGATGAGGGGGTCGTCGCCATGGCCTTTGGCACAGGTGATCTCGGACCGCCCGCCTACAACGTCGGCGTCGACGTGATGCAACTCAAGGTCCCTCCCAGGATCACGTTTCGCGAGTTCGTAGACTCAGTGTCGAGCCAGGTGCGTCGCGCTGCGGTCGGATCGCGTGTCCGCGGGTTCACCCCTGGGCACGGCACAGCTCACAGCGATCGAACTGGCCACGCTGCTGGCCGACGTGGCGGAATCGGAGGGGATCCGTCGGTTCTACTGGATATGGACGCTCAAGGAGGCCTACACCAAGGCGCTCGGGATGGGACTCGGGTTCGATTTCCGTCGAATAGAGTACGACGTAGTGCAGGAGAGCGTGACGATCGACGGGGATCACGCGAGGGGATGGCAGTTTCGCAAGTTCGAGATCGCGCACAGCGGGAGCACGTACGTTGGGGTCACAGCACGGTTCGTGGGGGGCAGAAACATCAGTCTGGTCGAGCTGGACGAGGGCTCGCTGGTGCGTTACGACGCGGGGTCGTTCGTTCAACGGGCAATAGAGGAATTGGCTTAGGGTACTTGAGAGCATCGGGTATGTCATTGTAGGGTCACACGTGAACGAAAAGTCTACATGCCATCAATATGCGAGAACGAGGTCTGTGCCAAACAAGAGATGGTCGTCTGGGGGACTAGGGAGGGGAGAGGACTGCCAGACGCGCTTGGAGTGGTCGTCGCGTTTGCGGTGGGAGCCCCAGTGGATGCCGGAGAACTCGAAGGCGTTGAGGTGCGAGAAGAGGGAGAGGGCGTCTGCGACCTGCTCGTAAAAGTCCTGGGGCGAGGTGAGGAGTGGAAAGGGGGGCGGGGGAGAGAACTCACGGGAGAGTGGGGGTGCGAGAGAGCCTGGGTGGACATGACGCGGAGGTAGGCGAGGTGTGGGAGATGGCGGTGGAGGAGGTGCAAGAAGGGGACGGGGGACGCGTTCGTGACGGCGGCGAGGACGAGGACGGGAGCGGTGGTGCGTGCGAGGAGGGGGACGTCGTCTTCGTCGAGGGTGGAGGCGTTGATGTGGATGCTCTTGACCGGACGGCCGGGGACGACGAGGGCTGCGGCACGCGAGGAGCCGACGAACTGTTCCAAAAGCGGAAGGGACGAGAGGGGGAGGGCGTGGTGCGGGGACGGGGACGGGACGGAGTCGAGCTCGAGCTCGCGGAGGGACGGGGCGTTTTGGAGGAAGCGTGCGACGTGGGCGTCGAGGGGGAAGGTGGAGGTGAAGCGGACGAGGGCGGGGTGGTGGACGGCGTCGAGGACGGGGGTGGCGGCGGGGGCGAGGCGG
>JBBPMC010000397.1:0-23866 GCA_038090115.1 Strobilomyces echinocephalus | reverse complement strand
CCTTCATCTCCTCAGATTTACAAGCTCAGATTGATGGGAGAGCAGCCGAGGTTGATCAGCCCGGACTATGCCACGCAGGAGAACATCAACGACATCCACTTTGCGTGAAGAGACAAACGATTCCACTCACGAATTGATTGTTGGTGCAGCATACGGTCTGGGCGGTGCAAGTAGAGCCCGTTCCAAGACCGACGCCGGTGATCGGGGAGCACCCGAGCCCGAGGAGGCCCTCGATGTTGGGAAGGGCGAGCCCGAGCAGTCCGCTGAAGTAATTGAGCGTGGTGGGGTTCGACTGCAGTGCAGGCCCGATTAGCATCACGAGCGCGAGCACGCTGAGCGAGAAAACCTAACCTGTTGAGTTTGCTGGCAGCACTGGATGGGGCCGGTGTTGCACGAAGAGGAGCCATCACGAGCTTCGAGCTCGCTGGGCGCTGCGACGGCGACTGCAACGAGGGCAGCGACGGGGAGAACGGTGGAGAAGCGGATGAACATCTTTTTGGAGAAGAGTGGGCGAATTCGATTGCTCGAGAGGTGATAGGATGCTGTTTTGCTGATGGGGTACGGTTTTGCGACATACCCTTTTATACGGCGGGGAGGATCTCTTTGTTTCTGCGGCTTCATCTATCTTAGCACTTGCGCAGGAATCTGGATTCGGGCTCAAGGTACATCCACATGCATATCACCCCCTCACAGCAGGGAAGCCAGGAGAAAGAAAATAATTTTTGAGACGTGGACACTCACGATTGCAGTTACTGACAAGGTACTTGCATCGCCATTGATGCAAACGGCAACTCTCGAACGCCGTAAGAATGGCTTCATTGATCCCGTAGTAGGTTCTCACTGAGGTAAACAGTTGCCAGAAATCACTGGTCCATCGAATAGCTGTAGCAGCAGATCAGTGCCTCGCTGAGAAGACGACCAGAGTGCCACAATACATATCAACCAGGACATGAACACGCCGATTGATCGATCTTGGTGCGTCACACTTGTCGCATGATGCCGAGATGAGAAGTTCTCGGGGACCTTACATCGTGGCCCGGTCCTAGGTAACGGTAACTAGGATCCGGATCAAACACTGGGCGCTGCAAACCAAACTGACAGGGGAAGAGCCTTACGCTCCAGGACGCTGTGCGGATGCAACTCCTACAGGACCTGAGTCATGGCAATGATTTTTGCGACCTGGCTTGGTTGATTTCTCGGCGAAGAGGAAATCTGCCAATTTCGGCGCTTTGCATAATGCAGAATCATGTGGTCGACGTGTTTTCTTGATTGCTGGCGTCTGCCGGCTAGTTGACGCGCCCCGGCCAGATCCTGTTCAAGGCTTCTTAAGACTTGCATCGTCTACTTATGGACCTGTCCAGTAACGTTTCCCCAGCCATGGAAAAAAGCCGAGCGTGTGACACTGCGGTGTTTAAACTTTACATGCATTACAGTAAGTACCCATGCTCCACGTTCAAGGGTAACCCTTCTAAGGGTAACTCTTCATACACTGCAACTCGAACGTGCAAGGTACTGGGTCCCCGAAACGCTCCCTCGCGAACGCCTCGTTGACGACGAGCCCTCCAAACTTGGACTCGTTGCCCAGCCAATCCAGCCTCTTCAAGGCCCCGAGACGTCCCCCCGGCGCGTTCGAGTCCGTCGACCGGTTGGCTCGGTAGTTATTCAATATCTGCCGCTTCCTCTCCGCAGGCAAGCTCTCGTACTCCATTTTTATCACGTCCTCGTACATGCACGACGATATCGCCTCCAACACCTCTCCACAGGTCACCCCGAGCTTGGGGTCCCGCGCGCGGGCGTCGATCGTCCACGGAAACGAACGTGAGATGATTCGGATGCTTGGCAAGCGCGGGTGCGTCGCGGGCGCGTTTCGTCCATTCGCCCAGGTTCGTTGGGGTTCTGTCGCCAGATGGCAGTGAGTGGCGAGAAAGAGCACGTTCCAACGGAGATGGTCGGATTGCACGTTCGAGCGCGGCGGTGCGAGAAGCGGGTTGAGTCTGATATTAGCCCCGACGATCTTTGCCAGGGCTGGTTCCAAAACGGGTCCATCTGCGCGACAGGGCAGACTGCATTAAGCAAAAAGAACATGGATCGAGTTTTGGAACGAACGAGACGTACAATGCGGTCCTTCTGCAAAGGGATCCACGCGATCCGTATTATCTGTCCGTTGTAGTGCGCTTTTGGACGCGTCCACCGCATTTCCAAGATGATTAACAGGCGGCGGCTGGCGAGGTGGATGCAACGCCGTATATCCACCACGCGTCGGACGTGACAATCCCCGACGCATAGGCGGTCCTGCCGTCCCGGGCGTCAAAGGAGTGATAGGCGACGGAGCCATCTGACGCTGCGTGGTGCCGGGCGAAGCCTGGTTGAAAGTACCGTGTCTAGTTTCTGGACGCTGATCAGACAACGTGTGCTGGTGCATCGCTCTCAGCGGCGGGTTCATCTGTGATGGCGCCCGTAGCACTCCTTTCGGACGTCCTTGGAAGTTAGTAGAAGCATGAATACCAGGCGGCGCCGCTGGTGGTCCACCCAATCTTGGCTGTAGCGTTCCACGAGCGACAGAGTGGGCAAAGCCCACAAGAGGTCTACGAGGTGGGTCAGTAGCAGATGCATGGCGAACGCTGTGCACTGGTGGGATAATAGTGGAGGTCATCCTGCACGGTAGAGAGGGATAGTCGAAATATGTCATGAGATTTGGAGTGTTTGCGAGTATAGGTGACACAGGGGTCCCGGGAGTAGTAACGGGTGTGTCACCACCGCTAGCCAGTGATGGGGTGGACGCAGTCATGCTAAGAGGTGGGGATGGAGAGCACGGATGGTTAACTGGAGCTTGCGAAGCCTTGGCCCAAGAGAGAGGCTCCCGACGATCCGCGATAGGTGCGGGAAGGTGGTGAACTGAGCCCTCTGGGGATGACGAGGGTGAGTAGAAAGGGGTATGTGTCTCTGTAGGATTGTTATACAACACACTCGATCGAGCCGTGTCGTCTTCCTTCACTGGAATTAGTCGCAATACCAATCGTGTTGCAGACCAAACGAACCTTCTGTCTGACACCGCTACAAAAATCACCACACTTGTTAGTGAAGTCGGACTAGGTACGTGCAGTCAAAGCCAAACAGTACCTTCGCTTTTGCAGATATACCACATCTATACCACATCGATACGCGTTTCGATGCGACAATAATATAAATACATACCTCCTCTTGAGATTATCTCGTACACCTGGGACACTAATGTCTCCAGATGACCTTCTTTCGCAAGATCTTCGGGTTGAAGTAGATTCTATGGCATGCAGTGATAAGAGCTCGATACGAAATGGAGCAGACAACAGACCTCTTCGAGCATCGAAATCCAGTCGTCGTCATGGGTAATCGCAATATTCGCCGAGGGTTCCTGAACCAGGAGATTCGACATCAACTCTCGCTGCGATAACCACCTGCGCACCTTGTTTAACAAGTATCGATTGATGATATCAGATGGATGAAAGGGCTATCATTCCGTTGATCAAAAGGACACTCGAAATGCTAAATGCATCACCGACCTTGGATGGTTCTGGTACACGCTGAACAACGACATCCTCTCCGACCGCAATTGTTCCTTTAGTCTGGATCTCGTCTTTGGCAATATCGAACGCCGGTTCGGCTGCGGCTGCATCTTGCACGCTGCTTCCTGAAGGTCGGGTAATGCTGCCTGTAGATAGACTACTAAATATATACGCCAGCCAAGAGTCTCCTGGAACTGCGCCGAAAGACCTCGGAGGATTCGATCGCGTGGAAGGTGCATCCGCCCCAACGGTGATCCATCGATTTCCGAACATCCCAGTCCGAAGTGCGATTTTGTACCCACGGATGAACACAGTCTGGTTTGCGTACTCGTTTCTCTGGTGAGGTCCAGAGCGCCAATCTAGAGCACGGGCGGTTTCCCACGTGCAGGTGGTTGCAATGCTATCTCTCCCGCTCTGACAAACTCTGAAACGCTCTGGATACTCTGCACTCCCAGCACTCCTCTCAAATGCTGCCAAGGACCAAGAAGTTGTTTGATAAAGTCCCGTGATCAGATAGAGCGCGTCATTGGAGATGATCTGTCCGACCCTTTCCTCAGCGAAACGGTACCAACTAGCTCCGTGTTGTATGGCCGCTTCCAAGAAGCGATGGTTATTCCGAAGGTCATGGCGCAAAGCTCCTTCTGGTAAAATGAGCAACGCGCCTTCACTGGAGGACAAGGTAAACTCGTATTCCAGCCTCTGTGGTACGGGGCTAGAGAAGGGTTACTAGTTCCGAAAGAACTTGTCGATAACGAAAAGACGCACATTGGTGAGTTATCTGTAGGTCGCTCCACGGCTCTAAAACTTTTCACTGAAGAGTTCGCAAGGACGCGGCCGGGGTTCTCTGCGTTGAGAGTGGTTCGGATGTCCATGTTATCCAATACGATATGCTGGAAGTTGTCAGGGACGCCATTAGCTCGGTGGAACACATGGTCCTGTGGCAAGCATGCATTGAAAAAGGCATCAAAATACCCATCGTCTGGCACGACGATACCGACGTCCCCGATCCTAAGACCCTCCCTACGAAGGAGCAGGAATTGTTGGCTTGGATCTGGAGTCCACAGCGGGTAGCCACGACGAGATGAGAGATGTCTTGCATAGATGTCCTGAGGGGATCGAGCCATGTGCAGGGGAGTGCAGATGGAAGAAATCGACGAGGAGACGATCCAGTACGAGATGCTGTGACATCCGGGTCCGTATTAATAGCGTGGGCGAGGATGGCTTTAAGCGCCCAGTGAGGCAGTTCCCCAAGCTACATAGACTCTGCTCAGCCGTTATGACGAAAGTGGCGGCCACCACATCAGCGCCGGCATGAGAATGCCATTTGTAGCCACTGCGGCATGATCTATGGTTGCGATAAACGATGTGGGAGAGACTGATATTACAGATATCTGTAGAACGTATGCTTTGTGTGTTCAGCGTTGTTTGCTGCCGGTGGGCTGATCATTGACCACAAAACACAACAAAGTCGGCATGAGATCGAGTCACAAAGGCAGGTCAGGTGGGTGAGCTGGCAAGTATTTAAGGTGGGCCTACCTCGGTGAATCTCCCCATCTCCCTTTCTTCTCTACTACCATCTTCACTTGTAAATCTTGTTTTCCTCGATAGTGGCAACTGATCATTCGATATGGCACGGACCAAGGTGAGCCATATTATCTCTGATCGGATTCATCTCTTCGTCATGGCTGTGGTGGCCGACGAGGACATGGAGTTGTGGCGGGGTGGTTGTCGGTCACTGGTGTGCGGTCAGGGGCGTGACGCGACGCGACAAGTCACATGCTGCACAAAAGCGGCAAGAGGCGACTTGAACGCATCCGCTGACCTTTGATTTGTCGCACATGTGTAGCAAACCGCGCGCAAGACCACAGGCGGCAAGCAGCCCCGCATGCAACTCCAGATCGCCACGAAGCGGACCCAAAAGTCCGTCATGGTGAGTCGAACTAGCACTCGGTCCTGCCACATCGCGCGCTCACCTTTATCATAGGGCCCGACCGGAGGCGTGAAGAAGCCCCATCGGTTCCGTCCGGGGACCGTCGCCCTTCGCGAGATCAGACGGTACCAAAAGTCGACTGAGCTCCTCATCCGCAAGCTGCCCTTTCAGAGGCTCGTCCGAGAGATCTCCCAGGACTTCAAGGTTCGCTTGTCCTTCCTTGTCTCGTCGATGAGCCCTGCTTAGTGCCACATCGTCGTACAGTCTGATCTCCGCTTCCAGTCTTCCGCTGTGATGGCCCTTCAGGAGGCCAGCGAAGGTGAGCAGTTTTTTCATTATAAGCTCGGATGATGACCAACTCGGCGTGCTCCAGCGTACTTGATCTCTTTGTTCGAGGACACTAACCTGGCTGCCATTCATGCCAAGAGGGTCACGATGTATGTCAATCTCGCGTCGCGTTTGTCTCTCTGTATTGAAGTACTCCTCAGTCAACCGAAGGATCTGGCTCTTGCTCGCCGCCTCCGTGGAGAACGTGCCTAGACTCAACAGACATCACCAAATCAATGCTCTTGCTGTACATAGTTATCATTTTTCATGAACCTTGGTTTACATCGCCTACGAGTATGCACGCGTTACTTCAAGTACTTAGTCCTTCCCCCCTCTCCCAAGGTGAAATATACACAAGTCTAGCTCACAGATACTACTTTTCCGTACCTCCTCTGTCTGCGATAGCGAATAATGTGACGAATAATCTGTGATACAACGCAAAACGAATTCAAAAGCATCAGAAACTCCAAGAAAACGATGATATTTCCGTCCTCGATCAGTCGTCGTCGTCCCCGCCGTCGTTGTCAGAAACCGTGCGCACCGTCGCCGATCGCGGAGAAGGCGGGTGGCTTGTGGCGGGACGGCTTCGGCTCCGGTGACGCTGCGGATTTTCCAGCCGGCGCTGCTGCTCGCGCACCTCCTCCGCCGTCAGCGGGTAGCTCGGGAGACACTTGAGCTCGAACGTGCAGGGCAACACGTCTCCGCAATGCTCCTTGACGAACCCCTCGTTGACCGTGAGCCCTCCGAACCTGGACGAATTGCCCAGCCAGTCCAGCCTCTTTAGGGACTCCCCGAGACGCCCCCCGGGCGCGTTCGAGTCCGTCGACCGGTTGAATCGATAGCTCTCCCAGACCTGCCGTTTCCTCGTCGCAGGCAGGTGCTCGTACTCCTTCTTGGCTACGTCCCCATACATGTAGGTCGATATCGCGTCCAGCACCTCTCCGCACGTGACGCCGAGCTTGGGGTTTTGACCGCGCACATGGATCATCCACGGGAATGGACGGGAGATGATCCGAATATGGGACAGACGGGGATGCGTTGCTGGGGCGTTCCGGCCCTTGATCCAAGATCGTTGGGACTCGGTCGTCCGATAGCAGTTGCTGGTATGGAAGAGCATGTTCCAGCGGAGGTAGTCATTCTGCAGGTCGGCAGGCGGCCCGAGGAGCGGGTTGAGTTTGATCACAGCGCCGACGATCTTGGCCAGGAACGGCTCCAAGATAGGTCCGTCTGAGTGGACCCGACCAAATGAGCAAACAATCGACGGTCCAGCGGGGACGGGTAGCACATACAATGCGGTCCTTCAGCAAAGGGGTCCATGCGATCGGCATTGTTCGTCCAGCGGAACGCGGCTTGGGCTGTATCTGGCTTCCCGGGGATTTTGATGTGAGGAGGCTGTAGTTGTTGAGTCTGGGGCTGCCACGGGGTATATCCACCATACGCCGCCAGATGTGGAGACATTCCCGGGTGCAAAGGCCATGCGGCTGCCGCGGGTGTGAAAGGACCCATAGGCGGACCCATAGGCGGGCCCATAGGCGGGCCCATAGGCGGGCCCATAGGCGGACCCATCGAAGGCCACATGGGAGGGAGGGGTTGGCTGAAGGCATTGTACCCAGTTGCTGGGTGTTGACTAGGCCATGCGGGAGGCGGCATGGCATTCGGAGGGGGCATCGCCGGAGGAGGCGCCCATGGTGTTCCGTGTAAGGACGTCGGATAACCTGTAAAGTCGGCCGAAACATGAATTGCAGGGGCCGCTGGTGGTCCACCAAGTGTTGACGTCGGCATTCCTGGAGTGACAGGAAGGGCGGATGGCGCAGGGTAGTATGAACCTGGGGGCTCTGGACGTGGTTGAGAAGCGGGTGTTCCGTGGATGCTGGGCATTGGTGGTATGAATGGCGTGGTGTTATATGGCGTGGAGGGATAGTATGGGTAGTTCATTGGGGTCTGCGGATGTTGTGCCCAAGATGGTGGTGGTTCCCGATTATCCGGAGTGGGAACAGGAGGAGGCTGCACTAAACTATCGGGGGACGGTAAGGGTGGGATGAATGGGGTGTTGGCCCCCGAAGGGTTGTCATATAGCATGGTTGATGTACAAGGATATATATGTATGATTCAGATCGATACGGGAAAACCTAGGTGGCGTAAGGCAGACAGGAAATGATGAGCTCAAAGCGTACACACCGTAAAAAGTGCGTGAAATTGATAATAGAACAGTTTGTGACTCGAGAGCTGACTAGGCTGTGACACGCGACGTGAAGTGATCGAAAGGTGGCCCAGCTTCTGAAAGGGCCCGAACCACACATTGATAAGGACCCCCCATCAGGGAAAAAAAGCGTACCGTCAATTTCAAGATCCTCGAGCGCAGGCCAGCAATTCGTTTCGCTGCAAAGTCTTAACCCAGGACGAACTGCCACTGCTCCACGTCTGCCTGTGCCTGTCACAGGCTCTGTGCAAGGCTGTCAAGTTAACCGGAGGAGATGCGAAACGATAAACCTGTGAATCCACAGAAAATCGGGTAGAAATTTTGAGCAGACGTGGGTAGATGGAAGTAGAATGTCCGAGATGATCCTGGTGAGCCCATGAGGCTGCGCTGACAGATGCGATGTCGGTGGCTGTGTTACTATTTTCGCTCCAAGTTGCTGTGGATCTACTGTGAGCGTACGAGATTCTACCGCTATTTAACCATTCATGTTACTCTCAGCAGTGTCACCGGGTAGCCTTCAAGGTGCACCATGAACCCAGGGCACGCTCCAGTGTCGGGCGTCAGTTGCCAGTGAGAGCCGTCGCTTGGACTCGGAGAGCGAGCGACGCTTCGGACATGAGCAACGTGCTCAGCCGTGCTGACGAATCCCGGGCCCATAATACAGGTGACCGCTCGCCTCAGGTTCTCAAATGGGTCGATTCTGCCAAAAGAAAGAGGTGCATTCGCCGTCTATGGAAGGCTATGAAGTGCCAAGAGGTGCCTCGGTAAGTGGCTATAGTCTGCACTGCAACGCTACCACGGTTGCTGCTAAGAAAGGCGACTGTCCGGATCTCGCAGCGAGTTGAGTCAAATGACTTCCACGCTGGGTACCTGTTGTTCGTCGTGCGTGAAGATGTCAGGGGGTCAGCTACTTCATCAGTCGCGGGCAGACTCCACACCATGAAATGGCGATATGTCATCGTCGCTTCGTGGTCTGGAGTCCGAGCTTGCAAGTTGCCAGCGGAATCTATGGACGCACCCAAACAGAGTGTCAATTAGGTCCCACAGGCTTGTTCGCAGGACGACGAGCTCCTTTGAAAGTAGGTTGGTGTTATCATCCCAGGCATCGCTCTTGCCAGGATGAGCGACCAACGAGCATCATCGTTCCATTGGCAACTCCAGGCTACTTGCGACATTCATTCCGACCGTCGCGATTGCTCATCGTGCACCGGAATGATACACATCACGTCGTGTCTCAGCTTCCTCTGAACACAATTGACAATCTCAAATTACCATCTCAGACAAAAAGTATTGGACCGGGAGTCGCATGGTCTTCTGAGCCAATGCTTGGCGTACGTTCAGCTTGCCCATCTTTATAAGTTAATGGATCAAAGTTTGTGGGCTCGTTCTCTACCGGTGATTTACCCTGTGTCCTGACTCAGAATACCAGCACTTCAGGACGCTAGAGCACTAGAAACCACAGTGATTATGGTAGGTGGATCATTGCGGCCTTATCGCAGCAACTCACATTCACGCTCGGCAAGGGCGTTCCTTCTACATACTTCAAAGCATCGCTGATAAACGCAAGACCCTACTAAACCTTGAGTGATTCTTAGCGGTCCTGCCATACCCGGGAACCATCAGGCCGACGTCATCGCGACCATTGGTCCGGCGCTACTTTGTCGAAAGGGGAGAACTACTTCAAATCTAAGCAAAAGAGAGCGGCATTCTGATACGGTAAAGAGTAGGTTGCGCTCGTGGCAACTAAGTGGCCTTGACCTGCGGTACTCTTCTACGGGGCGTTTCAAAGGTGATTGGTATTGTCCATGGTTTGGGCCCGTGCTTCCTTCACCACAGATATTGAGAGATCCCCTTCCTTTGAGATCAGGGTTTCGCGAAGACCCCTCGTCCCACTCGCACCAGATGGGTGGGTTATTTGTGTGTGTGTTGCTCGAGCCGTCGCCATCCTGCACGAGAGAGGCAAGTTGACATTCCTCAACACGTCGAAATCATGCTGATGGTTGATGGTAGAATTTTTCTGATCACGTCAAGCTCAGGGTTTCCTGGGATTTCCGTTACCCACCTGGTCGGCACGCACTTAATTTGGCCCCTGCGAGAGGTTATCCTTCAGGAACACCGACCGTTGTAAATGGAGGCTGCCTACATTTGGGACACAGCCTCGTTTACTCCGTAAGTGTCTGCTTAACGACGGGACGGGAAAGGGAAACACAGCACTTCTGGCAGGACTGTCTGGTATCGGACGTTGGACATCAAATTCATAAAGGATATGTACGCGTGGAAGTATCACTCCTAGGTTTGTTCAAAGGCCCATCAACGTACGGTCGTGAAGCCTTTCGAGCAGTCAGTTTCTTTGCAAGACTAGCACAATAATCTCCCTGCTTCGTTACGGATGGGAGATAAGGAGGCAGCAATCGGCAAGTGTACATCACGCGCTGGGAAACTCCGAGGAGGTCGGAGTTCCCACAAGTTCAAATGCTTGAAGTGCCTTCACTGACGCTACGAAACGCAGACTTGCTCGCGTCGCGAGCGAGTGAACGCGATTAATGGCAGCCTAGGCGATCTCAAACAGTGCTGAATAAGGATTCGGCGGATTTCCGTTCCCCCTTGGGGAAAAGCCGCAAGCTTCGTACATTGTATCGGGTGCGTACTCTCAGACCTCGGACCCAATTTTGAGTATCTTTGAAGCAGAACCCGTAACAACATACATAGCCATGAATTATTGATCCCGTGAAGGTACGAACCTTCAAATAACTACTTCGTACCATGCACTTGACTCATGGTAAGCCGCGAACGCTTGAACTTGATTGAATAAACGGGTGATGGTTTGATCCCATCAACCAGTTGCAATCGTCAAACGCCGGTCAGAAGGCGGTGAAAGTCGTCAAAATAGGTATTTCTACTGGAATGTTGGCTTTATGACCGCTCTAAAATCGACGATGGGCCTTGGCATGCCAACCACGGCCCCCGTCTATCGATACACTGCGTGCGGACCAGGTTCAAGTCATACTCTTAACGCCGTTCATTGCAGTTGCGGTATTCAGTACATTGTACTAGGTTCTCACCAAGGCACTGATATGTCACGCAGTTCTCGTGATGAACGAGCGATACAACATATCCCCTTGTGCCTCTGCGGAAAAAATGGGGCCAGGTCTACCTCGCCAGTGGAACGCGTTTCAGCCATGGGCGCCGATCATGCGGCATGCCTAGCCGGTATGATTATCGCAAGTTCAGGACCCGCTTGTATGTTTTCCTCCTCTTTTGTCGAATCATAGCAGGTAGGTACGGTCAAACTCTTCACACGGACATACATCTCGAGCGAACTGGCTGGTTGCGGATTGGTACAGCTAGATGGGAAAGGGAACTCCTCGCCGTATAAATGGTAGGCCACGGAACAGCTTAACATCAGCAAAAAGCACCCCATCGACTCCAAAACAATCTAACTCACCCACTCTCGACTCACAACATGTACTTCCGCTTCGCTTCTCTTCTCCCTGTCGCTGCCCTCGCAGCAGTCGTCGCCGCGGCGCCCAGCGAGCTCGCAGCCCGCGATGGCTCCTCGTCGTGCAACACTGGTCCCATCCAGTGCTGCCAGCAAACCCAACAGGTCAGATGTTTCGCCTTGTCATGCTCACGCAAGTTGTGCTAACTGTGGTTAATTCTGTAGTCTAACCCGACCACGCTCAACTACTTTAGCGGACTCCTCGGCGTCGCCCTTCCTGATATCGGCGCCCTCTTGGGCCTCGGGTGTTCCCCGATCACTGGCGTCGGTCTTGGGACCGGCTCTACTTGCACGGCCCAGACTGTGTGCTGCACCAACAACCAATTCGTGAGTAGACCTCTCGTCGCCTGGTCCCTCCTGGGAGATCGCTGATCGTTCTCGCCGTGATACAGCAAGGGCTGATCAACCTCGGTTGTTCCCCCATCAACCTTAGCTTGTAAATTGAAAATCGCAACACTTGGTGGAGTCGTTAATGACTCGTCTTATTTTTATTTCTTGGCTCGTCGGTTCGGACAGTGTTTAGGGTATTTTGTATGCGAAGTAGCGATTTGAGTAAATTGAATGTGTCAGTCAATCGGTGATCAAACCGTGTGCCCTCGAAAAGTTACGTGCAAAGAGAAACTCTGACGTCAGATCCGATCAATCCTTTTGGACCAATCGCCATACAACGAGAGTGTTTGTTCCCACACGCCCATCATCACAGTACTTGCACACGACAATCCCGCGACGTCCTTAACTCCAAGGCAAGACTTTCTAAACATAAAGGTCACTTGGGGAAAAGATACGGGAACACATTGTGGTGATCACACATCCAAGGGAAGCGAAGCACTGAACAAGTGCCATCTTCAGTATCTTGAATCACGAACATCATGGTATTCCATATACTGAACAGGTCAAACCAAAGAGAACACAGACAGAACTGCGCACCACTGAGGTTTGAAAACCTGGTTGGCACGAAATGCTGTTTTTGGTATTGATTCCAAACCTGCAGCGACGTTGGTCCAAAGCTCTCTTGAAGGGCGGTCCATGAACGCGGACAGACCTCCAACCCATAGCTACTACGGTATCTCCGAGGTCAAATCAGGTCGCGGGAGAACAGCCAAGCCGGGGGGAAAACTCTACCATGACTCGGGTTTGACGGACTTTGCCCTGCCGGGCCTCTCAGTATCGTGACCGTCGTTTGTCCGCTCAATGTCCTCGAGCCTCCCCTATCCGCTTAGTTCGCAGCGCCCGGGCCCGCTGTACCGCGGTGCGACCGCGGTATTTGGCTGCGCTCGATCCGGATCCTCGATACCCAGGCCCGGGCCGCGAAGTAAGGTCCCCGAGGGTGTCCGAGTTCTCATCTCGGTAGGCCACGTCGAGAGCAATCAATCGGCTTGTTTTATTGTTCACGTATATTGCGCTCTGGTTTTCTTCTCACAAAGGCACTGATATGTTACTACACCTACACAATGGGCAGCATCAATGAGGCCAAGTCCCTTTTCGCCCTCGAGAATGATCATTTTGTTTCAAAGACCGGTGGCAATGGGATGCCAGTACCTTCTCAGATCTCAGTAACTGCCAAGCAACCGCGCTCGTGAGTGTTCACATATGAAAATTTATTTCCTTTCTCCTGGTTTCCCTGCTGTGAGGGAGGGACATACATTTGGGTGTACCTTGAGCCCGAATCTTGACTCCTGTGCAAGTGCTGGATAGATGAAGCCGCAGAAACAGAGATCCTCAGGCTCGCCGTATAAAAAGGTATGTCGCAAAACCGTACCCCATCAGCAAAACAGCATCCTATCACCCCTCGAGCAATCAAATTCGCCCACTCTTCGCCAAAAAGATGTTCATCCGCTTCTCCACCGTTCTCCCCGTCGCTGCCCTCGTTACAGTCGCCGTCGCAGCGCCCGCGCCCAGCGAGCTCGAAGCTCGCGATGGCTCCTCTTCTTGCAACACCGGCCCGATCCAGTGCTGCCAGCAAACTCAACAGGTCAGCTTTTCTCGTTCAGCGTGCTCGCGTGAGTGATGCTAATCAGGCCTGCACTGCAGTCGAACCCCACCACGCTCAACTACTTCAGCGGACTGCTCGGGCTCGCCCTTCCCAACATCGAGGGTCTCCTTGGGCTCAGCTGCTCCCCGCTCACGGCCATCGGTGCTGGAACGGGCTCTACTTGCACCGCCCAGACCGTATGCTGCACCAACAATCAATTCGTGAGTGGAATCGTTTGTCTCTTCATGCAAAGTGGATATCGTTGCTAACCCCCTGCGTGACATAGTCCGGGCTGATCAACCTCGGCTGCTCTCCCATCAATCTGAGCTTGTAAATCTGAGGAGATGAAGACCGCGCAAATTGACAGAATGGTTTTCATAAGGTTATTGGTATTTTGTATGTAAAGTTAAAGTGATCCAATCAATCCGTCGTCGTCGTTCCGAGTCGGTGTTGAGTTGTGCCTGCGAGGAAAAGCTATGTGGATATCCGGGGGCTGGTAATACCATGGCAGTGTCTTTGGCGGATCGTCACGCTGTGGGCTTGAATGCCGCGCATTCCTCTTTTTGTCGTACACTGGACCATGGTTTACCTGGTCGTAAGTAGTAATACCTTGAGAATCAGCACTGCTATGAGATTCCGAGGAAGTCGGAGTTCCCACAAATCAAATGCCACCACGTTTCCTTCACTCACACGCCCACACGCCCAGTGACTGCAGGCTTTATCGCATCTGGTCGGCTAGCCAAACGGCCATATCGAATATTGTCTTTGGTTCCAAATGCGCTGAATAGGGATTCGGTCACTCCCGCTTCTCCGCCTAGGGGAAAAATCACAAGGTTTGTGCAATGTGCTGGGAGTGGATTCTGAGCTCGGATTCGATCATGTGGGTCCTTGAAGCGGTGCCCGTAACTGATGTAGCAGCAATGAATGATGGTGAATCTCTCGGAGGTACGTCCTTCCAAATGGTTACAATGTACCTGACCACGAGCCGCGAAGGCTTGCAAAATGAACGTCGTGGTTCGATTGAATCGATTATATGCAGTCACATGCAAATGACAAATCACGGGGTCAGAATACGGCATTTCTACTGGAACGTTAGGTTTATGACCGCTCAAAAGTCGATGCCACTCACGGCCCCTGTCTATTGATAGCGCAACGTGTGGACCAGGTCCAAGCCATGCTCATAACGCCGTTCATCGCAGCTCGCGGTATTCAGGTTGCATTCTTGGTTCTCAACAAGGCACTGATACTATGTCATGCAGTTTTCATGACGGACGAGTGATACAACATGTCCCCTTAAGTTCCTGCGGAAAAAATGTGGCCAGGTCTACCTCGCCAATCATCGGTGTATGACATTGGCCAAAGTAGCCATGGGCGCAGATCCGCCATGCATGGCCGGTACGATTCTCGCAAGTTCTGATCCCGCATGTATGTTTTACATCTCCTTGTCTGGCTTGGTCAAGTCGTAGGTACGACCGACCTCTTCACACGGACATACGTTGCAGGCCAATGGGCTGTGTATTGAAGGTCCCTGTACAGCTAGAAGGAAAGGAGCACTCTTCGCCGTATAAAAGGTAGCGTATGGAACAACTCGGCATCAGCAAAACAGCACCCCATCGACTCCAGAGCAATCTAACTCACCCACTCTCGACTCAAAACATGTACTTCCGCTTCGCTACTCTTCTCCCTGTCGCTGCCCTCGTTGCAGTTGTTGCCGCGGCGCCCAGTGAGCTCGCAGCCCGCGATGGCTCCTCGTCGTGCAACACTGGCCCGATCCAGTGCTGCCAGCAAACCCAACAGGTCAGATGTTTCGCCTTGTCATGCTCTTGCCTGTTGCACTAACCGCGGTTCACGCTGCAGTCGAACCCCACCACGCTCAACTACTTCAGCGGACTCCTCGGCGTCGCCCTTCCTGACATCGGCGCCCTCTTGGGCCTCGGGTGCTCCCCGATCACCGGCGTCGGTCTTGGAACCGGCTCTACTTGCACGGCCCAGACTGTGTGTTGCACCAACAATCAATTCGTAAGTGGGCCTCTTGTCACCTGGTCCCTCCTGCGAGATTGCTGATCGTTCTCGCCATGATACAGCAAGGGCTGATCAACCTCGGTTGTTCCCCCATCAACCTCAGTTTGTAAATTGAAAGTCGCAACACTTGGCGGAGTCGTTCGAATGACTCGTCTTGTTTTTATTTCTTGGGTCGTCGGTTCGGACAGTTTATGGTATTTAGCATGCAAAGTTGTTATGATCGAATGAATTTATCCGTTGATCGGTGATCAGATTGGTGTGAAACTTCAGCGAGAGAGATCCGATCAGTCGTTTTGGACCAATCAGAGTGCAACGTGACCGAGAAATTTGATGTACTTTTTGTGCAGACGCCGAAAGGATCAGCGACCGTGGACAAAAGCGTTACTATGTTCCCACACGCTTCCGAGTCTTCCTCATCACGCACTACTTGCACGACAGTCCAGTGTTGTTCCTGGCACCCGGGAAATACATTTCATACATGAAGGTAGTCGTGATCGTTGCACATCCGACAAGGAAGGCGAGGCACTCGACAAGCACCGCCTCCAGTGCCTTCAATGTGTTTTATGGTGTTCCATGCATTGAGGAGGTCAAGCTCAAAAAAACACAGAGGGAACTGCGCACCGCTTGGCGCTTGTAACATGCTCCAGATACAGTGCTGTCTATGGTGTCGATTCCGAACCTAACCCAGAACGACGTTGGTCCACTCCAAGCTAGCTTGATGGTAGTCAAGGAGATCGACGTAGACATGATGTCGACGTTCTGGGGATGGCCGCGGTATCTCCGACTCGGAGCCGGACGGGTCGCGGGAGAAGGTTCACCTCAGTTCACCGAGAAAACCAAGAAGAAAACCAAAGATCTTCGATGACACAGGTTCGACAGACATCGCCCTTTCTCGTTTGTCCGCATAATGTCCTCGGAACTGAGGCCCTTCAGTTCCCTGTCGGTTCAATTCGCAGAGTCCAGTATGTGCGGCCACAGCTTTTGGCTCCGTCCGATCCGGATCCTGGTTACCCAGGTCCAGGCAGCGAAGTAAGGTCCCCGAGGGTGCCCGAGCTCTCATCTCGGTAGGCCCCATCAAGAGTAATTAATCGGCATGTTCATGTACCGGTAAGATATTGTTCACGTATGTTACACTCTGGTTGTCTTCTCACCAAGGCACTGATATGTCACTAAAGCTCTACGACGGACCAGTAATTTCTGGAAACTGTTTTTCTCAGTGAACCCCTGCGGGATCAATGAGGCTAAATCCCTCTTGCGGCACTCGACTCGCGAACAATGATGGCGAAGGGATGCAAGTGCCTGCTCGGTAACTGCACTCCTATGTGTCCACATTTCAAAATATCCTGTGCAATATTGATGGAGCCGCAGGAGTAAGGAGGTGCTCCTTGCCGTATAAAAGGTATGTTGCAACATTCCACCCCGACACCATCCAGTCGCCTCTCGAACAATCGAACCCATCCACTCTCCACAGAAAAGATGTTCATCCGCTTCTCCACCGTTCTCCCCGTCGCTGCCCTCGTTGCAGTCGCCGTCGCAGCGCCCAGCGAGCTCGAAGCTCGTGATGGCTCCTCTTCTTGCAACACCGGCCCGATCCAGTGTTGCCAGCAAACTCAACAGGTCGGGTTTTCTCGTCCACCGCGTTTGCGCTCGTGGTACTAACCGAAATCTGCATGGTAGTCTAACCCCACCACGCTCAACTACTTCAGCAGTGTGCTCGGGATCGCTCTTCCGAACATCGAAGGTCTCCTCGGGCTCGGCTGCTCCCCGCTCACGGTCATCGGTGCGGGGACGGGCTCTACTTGCACCGCCCAGACTGTATGCTGCACCAACAATCAATTCGTGAGTGGAATCGTTTGTCTCGCGCAAAGTGGGCGTCGTTGATCTTCTCTCGCGCGACGTAGTCCGGGTTGATCAACCTCGGCTGCTCTCCCATCAACCTCAGCTTGTAAACCGCTGGGGCGTGAAGGATTTCTCAAACCGTCAGAACGATGTTGCAGTGTTTTCATAAGGTTATTGATATTTCGTATGTAAAGGAAATGTGAGCGAATCAGATTATCAGTCTTCCGGCGTTTCAGTTGTGCCTGTGAGGAAGGACCATGCAGAAGCCCAGTGGTTTGCAAATATACCACCTTACATTCGACGGACCATGGACTTGGACACCACCCATCTCAGTTGACGTCCTTTCTACGCAGTCGGTTCACCAAATCGACTCGGAGAGCAAAGATAAATATTACGTTGTCTTCTACAGTCACAATTTACGTCGACCATTCGCAGCAGGTGTCACCTTGATGACTTCTCCTGTCGGGTACACCTCTCCGTCGAATACTCGCGCTAGAAAACCTTTCGGGTGGTGAAGCAAGGAATTGTGCCATGTAGTCAACAAAACAGCCTTTTTCCCTTTCGACTTGTTCCCCTTCAGGATTTCGATCGCCCGCTTGATGGGCTCATCGGCGTGTCCTCGGAATTGGAGACCATCTTTCGCGAATCTCGAGCTCAATGGTGTCAAGAAGGGGAAAGACAGCCAGCGGTGTCAAGTCCTCCTACAAAGCTCATTAGGACACTGTAAACACCACTAAGCAGCGCCCAGGCTCACTCCCAATGTCACGCCAATATGCTTCAAGTTGGGAAGCAACTCCGCCAAGGCTGTCAACGAACCGATCACGAATCACAACGCGTCTTCTTCGCTGGTAAGAGCACAACGTACGTGCGAGGTCACTGGTTTGAGACTGAATGCCTCTTAGGACGCGGACGTGGCGATTGTTTGCCCCGAGGAGAGCTTTGACGACTGTGCTTGCGTCTCCCTCAATACACGTAACTTCCTTGACGTTGGGACAGCATTTCATGATGTTGCGTGTGTGATTGAACGAGTAATATAGAGCGATCTTCGTTACAGCGCGGAATTTCTTTTTCTTAAACGCGTGGTTGATGGTTATCTTCATCTTTGGCTCACAGTACATGACTACCAAATGTGGATCATGAGCTGGGGCGTCATGGAGTAAAGCCCACTATACCGTGAAGGGTGGAAAGGTTAGGCATCTTGGCAAGACAGGCTGCGAGTGCCGGCATTATCTCAGCAGAGCGGAACTGCGTCAAAATGACAGACACCGTCCTAAAGAACGATCAGTTTTCAATCGTCAGCACATCCGCCCCTCACTGACCGGACCAATGGAAGCAAGTACGGGCACGCTTGTAACACGCGAACGGCGGCCTCGGTCGTTTCGCCTATTGCGTTGTCCCAGGAAGATCCGTGCTTGGCAGGGTTAATTGCACAGAGTTCAAGGCTCTGCCATGCCATGGCAAGGCAGCGTGACCTCAAGAGTCGAGATGTTTTCGACAACGCGCGGAGAGTTGGCATACGGACGAGGAAGGCAGAGGAAATCCCCGCTGGGAGTGGGTATGCGTTGTGTGCGAGCAAGGCTTGAGCCTCGGTGAGAGTGGGTAGATGTGACAAAATTTCGCGCAGGACGTCATCTGGTACGCGCTCCAAGCTGGATCCGGTGAGGAATGGGATGAAGAGTGGTGAAGTAGATCCGACGCTCGTTTTCGCGCGGTTTGTAGCCGTCGTTTTGACGCGTTTTGACGCGCGGGTCACTGTCTCGTCCGTGGTAGCGCCGTCGTGGGGCACCACGGCCGAGGTCGGCGCTACTTGTACGCGTTTTGACGATCTCGTCTGCATGTGGCTTGGCAGTGGCACGTTGAGGAATGGAAGAAAGCCTATATGTGGTGTTGATGTACGACAATGGCAGCAATCAACAGGCCGGTCCGGGCAGACAATGGCTGGCTAGGCGATGGTCAAAATGCTCTGTTCCAACGAGATATTGGGGTTCAATTATGTAACTCCTGCCAACTTCTACTGGCAGGAACGGGCCCGCTCCATCACTGAAATCCTCGGACCTGCTCTCACTGTACTACTTCGCAACGTGCCCATCATTGTTGGCCTCACGCTGTATCAAGCCCGAGCCTGTCCCTGATCGTCCTGAATGGCTCAAGTCCGAATCGTATCTCATCTCGTCGCTGCAGTGTTTCTGACTGGTTATATCACCTACATCTCAGCGTCTATCCCTGATTCTACCAACAAGATCGTCCGATGGAACAGTTGTCTGCCCCAGTCGCATCAACTTGCTTGCGCCTCGAGCGGGTTTCCATGTAAGCCTTTCGATCCGGTTTCTGTTTCGATGGCGAGGACCACGAACAGGATGAGGACAAGACAACTCGCGTGCGTTCATTTCGCTCTTCTCACACAAGAGCTCAGCTACATGTCCTCGAGCGAAAGGTTCTTCCCCAGTCCGCTCGGTTCGTAACGCCTAGCATATCGCGACGTGTGACCACGGCGTTCGGGTCCATTCAATTCTGGCAGATTCTCGTTAGCCAGACCGCGAAGTATGGTCGCAACACCGCTCCCAGTCAGCAAAACAATAGCACACACCTCCCGCACCGCCTGCCCTCGTTGCAGTCGTCGCCGCAGCACCCAGCTCGCTCGAAGCTCGCGATGGGTCCTCTTCGTGCAACACCAGCCCGATCCAGTGCTGCCAGCAAACTCAACAGGTCGGATTTTCTCGCCCAGCGTGCTCGTGCTCCTGATGCTAATCAGGCCTGCACTGCAGTCGAACCCCACCACGCTCAACTACTTCAGCGGATTGCTCGGGATCGCCCTTCCCAACATCGAGGGTCTCCTTGGGCTCGGCTGCTCCCCGCTCACGGCCATCGGTGCTGGAACGGGCTCCACTTGCACCGCCCAGACCGTATGCTGCACCAACAATCAATTCATGAGTGGAATTGTTTGTCTCTTCATGTAAAGTGGACGTCGTTGATATCCCCCCGCGTGACTTAGTCCGGGCCGATCAACCTCGGCTGCTCTCCCATTAATCTGAGCTTGTAAATCTGAGATGATGGATCGCGCAAATCGTTAGAATGGTTTCCATAAGTTTATTGGTATTTCGTATGTAAAGTGGATGTGATTGAATCAATCAGTCGTGAGAAGCCAGAGGTTCCTTCTGTTCACCCAATCGAAGTTTATCGACTCCAACATCAATGAACAATCAATCTATCAATATGAACGACGTCTTGACAATTCTGTACCGCACAACTGTGATTTATGGCAGCGGCCACTGGCGAAGGGTGCTACCAACGGTTACACCTTGATGACTTCCCTCGTCCAGTATAGTTGTTCACCGAGATTGCGCCAGGATTTGCCAATATTGTGCCATCTGATCAACAACACAGTCTTATCGGCTTTCGACTCGTTCTCCTTCAAGATTTCGATAGCCCGCTTGACGTGCTCCGTTTCCCGCGACCAGCTGTCACGAACCTCGAGCTCGATGGTATCAAGGAGGGGAAAGCTAGTCAGCGGTGCTAGGTCCTCCTACACAAGCTCGTTAAAACACTGTATATACCGCATAGTGAGCAGACTCACCCCTAATTTCACGCCAACGTGCTTCAAGTTGGGCAGCAGCTCGACCAATCCTGTCAACGAACCGACCATGAATCACAACAAGCCATCTCCGTTGATAATAGTACAACGTACGCGCAAGGTCACCAGTTTGGTAAACAATGCCTCTCAGCACGCGCAGGTGGCGAATGTTTCCCTCGATGAGAGCATCGACGACCATTTTCCCGCGGCCAAAAATACACACAACCTCCTCAACATTCGGACAAGATTTGATGATATCATGTGTTGAATTGTATGGGAAATGTAGAGTGAGCCTCGATACAGAGGGGAGTGTCTTGTTTTCAAACGCGCACTTGATAGCTGTCTTAATCTGCGAACTGCAGTCCAAGACTGCCGAATTTAAATCATGAGCTGAGGTGCCATGGAAGGAAACTGCCGAACCTTGAAGCGTGGTAAGGTTAGGCATCATAGCGAGACAGGCTGCGAGTGCCGGGATAACCTTGGCGGAATGGAACTGCGTCAGAACGATGGACACCGAGCTTTGAAACCACGATCAGTTGACAATCGTACAGCACATCTGCCCCTTACTGACCATATCAAAGGAAGCAGATATGGAGACGCTTCCAACACACCAACAGCGGTCTCGTTCGTGTCGCCGAACGCCTTGTCCCACGAATACCCGTACTTGGCAAGGTTAACTGCGCAGAGTTCAAGGCTCTCCCACGCCATGGGAAGGCAACGCGACCGCAAGAGTCGAGACGTTTTCGACAACGCGCGGAGGGTTGGCGTACGGACGAGGGCAGTGGGTGAATAGTTCTCTCCAGACAAGGTTTGGTCTTCAGTGAGAGTGGGTAAATAGGACAGAATTTCACGCAGGATGTCGTCTGGGACGCGCTCCAAGCTGGGTCCGGTTAGGAATGGGATGAAGAGTCGTGGAGGGGCCGACCCGCTTGGTTCGGAGGGGTCGCCGTCATCATCGTCGGCGTGTGGCACCGTCGAAGTTGGGGTCGTTTTCACACGGGCCACTCTCGCCTTTGTCGCGACGCCGTCTGTCGAAGTCGAAGCCTTTTCGGCGCGTTTTGACGCGCAGGTCCATTTCGTTTTCAAGTTTGGCATACGTGTTGACCTCGGAAGAGCGAAGGAAAGATATTTCGTCATGTACGGCTCCGTGCTTACGTAAGAGCGGAGGACTATGTACAACTCTAGTCATGCGATTGTCGAAAACCACCTGACTTGATGTGAAGGAATGGTCGACGATCTTGAAGAACATAAATTCAATCCTCACCGTGCCTTCTGAAGTTCTACTACCGTGTCGGCGACAGTGCATGAACGCCGGAATGAGGTATGTACCTCAGCAGACTTGAAGCTTGAAGTGCGTCCAAATGGCATGCATCATTGATCGGCTGGCAAACAGATCGTTCTTCGCAGAGGGAGAAGCTACTTCATCTTGATACTACGATCTACAGTAAACATTCGCAGGCCTATTTTCTTTGACATGACGTTGGTGGGGACACCTTGGTCCAGCATATTGGGAGATCGCCGGAACAAAAAAGAATCCCCTGTGACTCTTCAAAGGGGCTGCGTCAAGGTGCGCAATTTCCCAGTGGGTCCTACCGGATCGAAGCAAAGCAAAACCAAGCACAAGCACAGCAATGGCACATTATGAAGGGCAACTTGAACGTGAAATGGACTGGTTACATTCTACATAGCCACTGATTCAACATCATCTGACGACGAGGCGAAGTTTCTAAAACATTCGACCGTTGGCTTATGTCCACCTTAAGGTCGATCTCTCGCCATGCCCCTGGACGGTTTCGTCCGACCGCCGGACGCAAGCCATGCCAATACGCTCGTCGCAGGTCGCGAGGTTCACGTACATGGGATTCTTCTCTCATTCTCACCGAGGCACTGATATGTTAAGTCTCCACTTGCGCCCCTGCGGACAAAGCAAGGACAGGTCCCCCTTTGCGAAATTGAATGACCTTACAATATCTAGCCAGAGAATGATAGGCACTGGTGCTCAACTGGTAACAGAACTCGTAAGTTTCAGGCCCCATACACTTTCTCATGTTGAGGGATGGGACCCTCATCGTATGTAGGCAACAGAATAGCTTGGCCCACAGCAGAACAACACCGCATCGATTCCAGAGCAATCTAACTCGCTCAAAACATGTACTTCCGCTTTGCTACCCTTCTCCTCGTCATTGCCCTTGCTGCAGTCGTCGCCGCAGCGCCCAGCGAGCTCGAAGCTCGTGGTGGCTCCTCTTCGTGTAACACCAGCCTGATCCAGTGAAACCCAACAGGTTTGGTCTCCTCTCTCGTGCTACGCGCTAACCTGGAATGACGTTGCAGTCGAACCCCACCATGCTCAGCTACTTCAGCAGACTCCTTGGGATTACCCTTCCTGATGTCGGCGCCCTCTTGTGCCTTGGATGCTCCCCTATTATTGGCGTCGGACTTGGAACTGGCTCTACCTGCACAGCCCAGACTGTCTGCTGCACTGACAACCAATTTGTGAGTGCACCTATTGTTCTCTGATCCCCCATTCGAGATTGCTGATTGTTGTTCTCTCTGCGATACAGCAAGGGCTCATCAACCTCAGCTTGTAAACCATTGAGAGATCTGATCAAATGGGTTCTCCCGAAATTTCTCGTTATGTGGTATCGGTTTTCGTGGGTTCGATCGATCAGTATAAACCATGTCATCGACGATTCTGTATCATACATTTCCCAATTTATGGCCACCGCTGACAACAGGAGTCACCAGGGTTACACCTTGATGAATTCCCTCGTCAAGTATTGTGGTTCAAGGACATTGCGCTGACCCTCTATGTCAATATTATCGTGCCATCGGGTCAATAGTACTGTCTTCTTGGCTTTCGACTCGTTCGCCTGCAAGATTTCGATCGCTCGCTTGACGTGCTCACTCTCCTGCATCAGACTGTCCCGAACCTCGAGCTCGATAGTGTCGAGTCGGGGAAAGCTG